>JAQGBD010002147.1:0-11333 GCA_034698165.1 Punctoribates punctum
CATTCTTCAATCTTATCGGCGAAGACTTTGATAGGCATCAGTGCTTTGGCCATTCCTACCCACTGTCCGCCCAAACCAGGAAAGAGGAACCAGACGGGACGGGTTGTTTTAGCCGTGAAAATAGATGAATGCCTTTTATATTCTCTCTGAAGTTCTCCGCTTTCGTTCACCGTTTCCTTAATCAAAACTGAGCCTAATTTAAACAAACAATAGAATCATTAAAAGAATTTTAAGTTTAGTTGGAATACCTCTGACTGGAAATCCTGGTGAATTTAAAGACAGTTTCATATTCATCGGCTCAATAAGTAAATCAAGAAAGTCCCTTGTTACTTTCTTAGGATTTTCTTCAATCCATTTACAAATATAATTAAATCCTTCTTCAGTTCGGGAACAGATATGAACCAAACGAGGAATAGTGTCGGCAACCCTTTCATTATTCTCACTACTAGTCTTATAATTAGGTTCTAGCAATACGTGTGCGTTCACTCCTCCAACACCGAAGTTGTTTACACCGGCGATACCGGGAGTGTAGGGATAGTTGTCGGTAATCGGCAACAGTGGGGGACAAAACTCTTTGATATTGCCCTTCACTTTGTTGAGATGCAGACACGAAGGAATGCACTCATTTTCATAAGCAATCAGTACTTTGGTTACTGAAGAGACACCGGAGGCGCCCTCCGCGTGACCGATGTTACTCTTCAAAAGACCAATTGGCAGAACGCCTTCTCTTTTTGGTTTAGCACAATAGGCATTGAATATAGCTTTGGCCTCTTGAGGGTCTCCCACCTGAAGAAAAGAATTATATCAATTGAGGATAAAGATATGACAAATTCTGACCTTGGTACCAGTTGCATGGGCTTCAAAATAATTGACTTTTAAGGGATCAATATTCGCCTCTTCGTATACTTTGCACATCAATTCCTCCTGAATTTCAGCCGAAGGGAAAAACATTCCCATTCTTTTGTTACCATCGATATTAACTCCGGAGTTAAGGACAGTCGCATAAATTCTTTTAGAATCCGACCGTTTCTGGAGGAAAAGACTGGCGATGCACTCCCCTCTGGCAAAGCCGTCAGCGGTATCGTCCCATACCTTTGGCAAACCATCTTTTGAGTTAAGATGAGTCGCTTGAAACACATGATTAGTAAATGGCTGCAAATTGATTGACGTTCCCCCGACTATAGCTTGACTACATTTGCCTAAAAGCATGAATGATCTAGGTCACAAACAATACTCATAATTATAAGACTAAACTCACCTAATCTCAAGTCATTGATAGCACAGTTGAAGGCCACTAGACTTGAAGAACAGGCCGTATCGATGAAAATTGACGGTCCTTTGAAGTCGAATACAAAAGAGACTCGATTGGCGTAAAGACATTTATTGCTTCCCTGAATCCACAGCAAAGTGTCTGTCATATTACTCTGAGAGTCGGGCTGTACCTCCTCTGGAATGCCGTCAGGCATACCAAAAGAGGAGTAACCGATATAAACTCCAGTGTCTGAACCCCGAAGTGATTGCGGATTAATTCCTTTAAAACAAATTATGAATTAATGTCTTTTCAAAAACAATTATTGACAAAAGTTTGACGAATGTATACCGGCGTCAACTATGGCCTCATAAGTGGTCTCCAGAAGTATTCGGGAATGTGGGTCAACACTGTCTCCCAGTGTTTTCATTATACCAAAGAAAAGTCCATCAAATTTATCAATTTCTTTGATTTTTCCCATTCGGCCATTCATTCCATACAAGTCTATAAATATTTATATTTATTGAAAAGATTATTATTTTATTCACTTTCTGTGAGGGAATCCCTCTGACAACGGATTGATTGAATCTTTCATCGAAAGTCAAAACCATTGTAACTCTTTTAGTATTTAAAATTAAAATCAGTAAATAAACGAATAAATTAAAAATTTTCATTAGTTTTGATAATAAACCAAAAGAAAGGAATTTTATTCACAAATTGTTCCAATTCTTTATCTCTTTTGCTTAAAACACATTAAACGGGACAACAGTCCCAAAGATAAATATTTGAATTAATTAAGCTTGCTTGTCTTCTCTTTGTTTTGTCTTAAGTTCTTTATCATTAACGATGAATTATTCACGATTATTATCAAAAAGGTTTTAAAACATATATTTTACTTTCAATTAATCATTTTACAAATCATTTATGCTCAGGGCATTTTTTACATGTAATAAGATAACAGTTTTTATTTTGTTGAATGAATAATTCTGGAGTTCTTCGTAATTAATATAAAAAAGATATTAATTCAGATTTATTCTCTTAATTTTATAAGAAATACCTTGACAGCAATAATATTTTAGAGCCAAGAATATTTGAAAGAATAAATTCAAATGAACAAGTTTTATATCTGTCCATGTTCTAAGACTTATTAATAATAACGATGTGATGCCCAAGCAGCTTCGGTCAGGGGGGATAAGTCAAAAAATTTTCCTCAGAGAGGGAGGGGTATTTCAGTTTTCAAAACCTGGACAGACATAGTGATTGTCCATAAACGTAATGTTAAAAAAATTTCAGGTCGAAGAGTGGGAGGGTAGGGACAGAGAAAAAAGTCTACTCGAATCGAGGTGGGGGGGGGCGCGGATCCCGTCGACAAAAAATTCAGGGGGATTTTGGCTATTCGCCCCTTTGGGCATCACTGGTTCTAACATCTATGATTTTATGATCTCGGTAAGATGGAAATTAAAATTTTAAAAAGAATTTGATACCTTCACGCCATCGCCTATTGTCGAGAGTAATCATATCCACTTTGTTGTAGAGATTATCGGCGAACTCATCGGTGGAATCAGATTCAGGGAATCTGCCGCCCATTCCACTGATAACAATATCTTCGCGGACACACTCAGGTATATAAGTTTTGGTCTCCATTTTCGTTGAGTCGAAGTCAACGGAATTAAAACAATTTAAGATTTATTTAGACTTATCTTTCATTTCAAACAATAAATACAATTAAATAAAAATAATTCCTCTTTTGGAAAACTTTAAATTAATTTGTTGGGAAAACTTATAAATAAACTTGTTAAACTTTCACTTGTTGAGCATGAGCTTAAAATGAATATGCCCTATGACATGGTGAAGCAGATAGTTTAGGAGAACCTGCCTTTTCCACTGATAGGTCCCAATAAAGTTTCAGATTATTATTTATCTTCAGAGTTGAGTCAAATAAAATAGTTTTTTTTGTGTTATTCTGCTTTATAAAGGAGAGGAACGACTGATCTGACGCCAATTGCAATCATTGGTCACTACTTTCTAGTTTGTGGTATAGATTGTGATCAGAATTTGAAATTTTTTTTTATTTTTTCTTAATTTTGATAATTTTGATGACGACCTCAAAAAATAACACAATTTTTTTCTCTGACTACTAAACGATTCAATCATCGGTTGGAACAACAGATGAGCGCCTCTTTATCTCTATTTGACTTTCAGATCATTATCATCGATGTAATTATTATGGTTTTCCCTTCTAATATTGCTCTTGCCCCTTTTCAGCGCATACACGCGGATAAACTCGGCATAAAATTACACTCAAAAGGCAGAGAATTTCAAAGATAACAGTTTTCTTACATATTCTTTAGTAATCTTCACATTGGTTTCAATTGTAGGCTATGTGCAAAAATTATCACTTGATTTGACCTGGTTGCAAACAAATTATTGAGACTCATAATCACTTTTGTCTGCTCACAGTGGGGTGTCTTGCACATCTTTAATAATTCAATTAATAAAATGTTTGTGAAATTTAAAATCAATAAATTATAGCAATAAATCAGAATCATTTAGCATCTTAAAATTGAGCTTGCTCTTTAGATTAGGAATTCATTAGTCGGCTAATATTTGTTTATTTATTTTTCTATTATTGAAATGTTAACGATCGTGATTAATCAATTCAAATCAATTATCATGATAATTTTACCAGGTATTTAATTAATTAATTACCTGGTAATTTTCCCATTAATTTACTTTTAATTAGTTGATTAATAAAATTACATTTAATTTCAAATCTTTATAACTTAAATCGTTTAATATTTTCCATTGACTCTTGCAACTTTTCCAAACTGCTGAAGATGTGATCTGAAAGGAAAAAATAACCATTATCCTTTTACGATTTAACGGAATGAAGTTCAACGTTTTTGCTTGCTTATTTATTGCATGTCTCAAATTATTTGAACTCTTGATGAATAATCTGATAAACTGAATCACAAGATTCTTTATCTGAAGACTTTCCTCGGGTTAATTTTAGAATTTATAATTCAAACCCTTTCACTTAATCTTTAGGCTTTTTATATCTTCTGTGATTATCTTGTTAAACCCAGAATATCCAGATTGAGTTATTAATCAAAATCTGAGAGTTCAGTTGAATTTTGATATTTTTTTCAGTAGTACTCTTTCTTTTCATAAACACTTCAAGAGTTATATAATTGCTTTCACCTAATTATTTGTGTTGATTGCTATTTCTCTAATCTCATCTTGATTAACCTCTCACTTGGAATCGAGGAATCTTTTTAATCAAAATCAGTGATTATCTCAGAATAAAAAATATTCACATTTTTAAAAATTTTTTTCCTCAACTCATTCACAACAAATGCATACAAATTGTGTTTAATTTCAATTTAAGCCAAACATTGTTTTGAAACTAATTTAAAATCTTATGTTTTATTCAAATTATTTTTAAATTATTTTTTCATATTTGAGGAAAAACTTAAATCATTTAATAATAAAAATTTTAGCGATTCATTGGAGTAGAAAATCATTTTGTGGATAACAATATAAAAAATTATCTAGCCATCTTGGGTAACAATTTTGTATATTTGAATGCAGTAAAAAAGGTAATCGTTTACTCAGTAAACTTTACTGTCTTTGAATGAATTACTCAAAGTTTAAACAATACTAAATGACCTAGGTTTCCACAATTATCGACTACTGTACATAAAAATTGAAGTGTTTTTATACTCAAATATATCCTGTATTTCATACAATCTAATGTAAAAACATTGGATTAAGGTATTTCATAATTGCTTTTTAGAACATCAAATACATCGAAAACATTCAAAGATGTTTAGATACATCTATAGTTTTGTGTTAACCGTGACCTCCCTCCCGATTGGTAACATTTAGCCTATACTCCCTTGGTCATCCACTGATTATAGTCTATATCAGAGTATATTAATATGAAAGTTAGCCTTAACAAGGTTATTTAATGCACGAATCCAGTTTGTACTTTACTAGTATTTGTGATCTAAATTCCACATTTTATCATGGAAGATCTGTAATTTTTGGAAACGGCTATCTTTGTTCAGTTATCAAACTCAAGGATAGCCTAAAATCGTGTGCTCTGGCCATCAATCCATCAATAAATTAGACGTTAATAGAAATTATCAAAAATAAATTGCTTTTTATTTGAGGAAAATTAGAGACAAATTTGAGACAAAAATTAATTGATTTTAAATTATTTGTAATTATTTTGAAGACTGAATAAAACGAATAACTTATTGAATATTTAATTAGTTATTTGTTGATTGACAGCTCAACAGATTGTACTTGCTTAGTTATTCCACAGGCAAAAAAGCTGATGGGTTTTATCGGTTGAAAGGAGTTTTATTTTTAATAAAAAAAGATTTACTAGGTTACGCTGATTAAAGTTAAAGAGTAGTTTTCCTACGCTTTGAGTCTCAAAATTAATTCATTAAATGTTTATTAAGATTAATTCTTATCTAATTGATCCAGATCAATAAATTAAATGAATAATTCGAATTTTATCAAATAATATAAGTGTTACCAAGATTAATTCATAATTAATATATTTTGTATCTAGTACATAAAACAATAATTTGAACACAAAATTACCATCATCACTTAATAATTAAGTCATAATTTTTCTCTTACATAAATGTCATTAGAAACTAGATCAAGCTCAAATTATTATGAGCACCTTGCTCATCTATACAATACAATAAAACTTTGGATAATTTATTTAATAATTTATTCGAATACAACGATGACTTCATTTGGAAATATTATCGATTTTCAAATATTGGGACAATTATTTTCTTCAAACAAATGGTCTTGTTCATAAATTTTCAGACTATCAGATGATTTGTTTTTTATTCGTTTTTTAAATCTATACTTATTTTTGTTTTTCAGCGAATTGTTGAAGAATTTCACTTTTTCTCTCAAAGATAAGAGTATGTGCAAGGTTACTTCTTTTGAGTTGATTAGATGATTCATTAATCAAAGTGAAACCTGTTTTAAAATAGCAAGCTCGTTTGAGTAGAGAAGTGAGTCTTTGCAATTGTTTTGTTTCACACAAAGAATAAACTTGATAGGGGTGAAAATATTTACCAACAATGATCTAGCTAGCCTTGAGAAAGTGGAAATTTTCGCACCATTTGCGTCAGTATTTGATGTTTTCTCTAAAATTAATGGTACCGTGTTTAGCGGAATGCGTTGACCGGTCACTGTACAGAATCAGTTACGTTTTGGCCACTTCGGGCCGTTTCTAGGTCACTGTAACTCAAATATAGTGACCTATGCCGTGACTGTTCACTTATAATGACCTATCTCTAACCTATTGTGTAGGATATTCCGATAGATGACACTTTTATAGGAGAAACTGCTTTAAATGTGAATCAAAATTACTTTAAAAATGATTATTGAATCAATTTATTGATTGAAACTGATTTAATGCTTACAAAAAATATTTTAAAAGTCATTTTAAAAAATTATTCGCAATTAATATCTATTGTTTCGAAACTTTCGTCGTTTTCACTCTCGTAATCAGTTCCGAAGTCTCCCTCATCACTTTGACCGGTCTCATTGCTATCATCTTCCGGTATGACGAGATCTTCACTGGCGGGGACCGGTCTGCTTTCGATTTTTGCAATAAAGTCAGCCAATTTTGAGTGTAAGAGTGTATTGTCTTTCTTCAGACCCAAACCACACTTTTCAAAGCTTTTAATTATCAATTCAGTGCTCAAACTGTTCCAAGCGTTGAGACACCACTCGGACACCAGCACATATGATGGTTTCCTCAGATTACCAGATTTGGTTAACTCTTCTGGTTTTCTAGGTGTGGCTTTCCACTCAACCCAATACTTTTTAACCATTGCCTTAACAGCTTTATTCCATGAAACGTCGGCAGGTTGTACTACTGGAGTGAGCCCTCCAGGAATTATTATTACTTTTGTGTCATAATTCTTGGCCATACTTTCCCTGAATTTTTTATTCAGATGAGCTGTTGCCGAATCCATTGTTAGTGGGGTCCGGTATTTAGGACCGGTCTTACTCTTACAGTGACTGTTGAGACATATTCCTCCCGGTCTCAACGCAAATGTCTGTTTCATCCAGTCTTCAATCAATTTGAAGGTAATTGACCCCCCCTCAGCCACCATTATGTCAATGCCTTCGGGGAACTTTGCCTTTTTTGGCACTTTCTTTAAATTCTTGAAAATAATCGCCGGTCTACACTTCCGTCCGTCATTGTAAGCGCACAGTATTAGAGTGAATCTCAGTTTTTCGTTGCCAGTAGTTTTCATTGCGACACTTGAGACGCCTTTCTCTTCATATGTCCTCAAAATCGGAGAATCGAAATAAACAGGCATCTCATCCATGTTCATTATGTTTGCGTGACCGGTCCCCTGATCCGCTCTGAAGCGATCGATTTGTGAAAAAAAAATCACATCAGTTTCTCAGCGTTTTCTGGTATCTTTTGTCCGACACTTGTTGCCGCTCTTGAGGAGAGGTTGAACCGCTTTTTAAAACCGGTTAGCCAACCAAATGTGGCTTTAAAAGGTTTATCTCTTAATACCACTTCTTGTCTCTTCAATTCATTGTACACTTCCAGTGCTTTTTCCATCAAATTCATTGCCGTCACTGGAAGTCCTTCTTGTCGTCTCTGTTTGAGATATTCAAAGACCGGTCCTTCGACTTCAGGGAAATATCCTATATTATTAATCTTCAATCTTTTCTTATTCTTTGTTATAATTTTTCGATCATTGATGACTGATCTGAAGAATGTCTCGTTTTTCACCCATTGAATGAGATTTGGTTTTGGTATCCCGAAGTGCTTCGCCGTGCCGTATGCATTAGGCTTTCCATCTTTTCCGAGATTCCATTTATGAAAATCAAGTATTTTCACCTTTTCCTGTACTGTGTATGACCGCCTTTTAGTCTTCTTCTTTTTAACAGATGTCTTCTGCCCGTCGCCGATGTTAGACCGGTCACTATCTGACACATCAATCAGAATCTCTGTTTGACTCTCGACCGGTCCTTCAGATATCTTAAGTTTTTTAATTGGATGATAAATGTCATCGCATTCACTGTCTGAGTGGTCACTAATTTCGCGATATTTGTCACTCATTTTGAAATGGTTTTTATGACAATAAAGAAAGCATTGAATTAAAGAAAGCATTGAAATAATGAAAATGAAATTTTATTCAATGAAAACTATTTTACAGTTGTTTCGGATTTTATATTCTGTGAATTATGACTTTTAACGATAGGTCACTATAGCTTTAAAACTCGTGTCGTCACTAGGTCACTATAACTCAATTATAGTGACCTATGACATAACTATTCACTTACAGTGATCGGGTCAACGCATTCCGCTAAACACGGTATTTTGTTTTCGAAAAAAGAATTGATTAATATTTTGGGATATATTTAATGAGTTTTTAGTTAATTAATGGAAAGTTTAGAATAACAGTGATTCCTATCTAACGGAATATCCCCGAAAATATTTTTTTTGTGCTTAAGGTTTAGAAATATTTCAAAATAGGACTTAATAATAATTAATTGAGCATGGAAAACCTTTAGATATGACCATCAACTCTAAATCAACTTGTAAGAAATTATTTATTAAAATTTTATTTTCATATACAATAAGTGATTAATAAAAGGTAAGAATAACTGACAAAATGTCTCAAAAATTGCATTAAAAGCGAGAAATTAGTTATTTATTCAAATATTCATTAATAGATTTTGCGATCTTTTCAAAAGCGATCGCTGAGATTGACTCCGGATTGCCGTCAATTGTCTCGAAGTTGAGTTTCCCTTCCATTCCCTGAATTGGAAAACAAAGTAGGTCAGTTATCTGAAAAAATAGTAGACAAGTTAATATACCTTTTCTGGAAGAAAATAAGCATTTTTAATGCGTTCGATTGCGTCCTCTTCATTGGTTTGTTCCTCGGTCATCACTTGCATCTTTATCACGAATATTTTACCACTGGTTTCCAGTAATTTTCTAGCCATGCTCAGTTTGGTTTTGTTCAGCTTATTTTTTATATTCAATCTAAAAGTTGTGAACATTTTTGCTCTTTTGAAAGAACTGATGAGAATTTCTTCGAGGTCTCTACCCATCAGTGATTTGCCCAAAAATTCCTTCAAATCATCGCTAATTGCGATCAGTTTTGAGTTTATGTCGGCTTTGGTTGCGGTGTCTCTTCTGATCTTATCCTTGACCACAGGCGGCAAATCCTTGACCAAGAATGTGATGACTAAATCCAGAATATAATCATCTGAAATGAGTTCGTCATCAATCTTGACGTCCGACATGACATCGATGATAACGGCTTTGCCGATCGGCGCCTTCTTCTTAAGCATTTGCATAGCGATGAGAGCGCCGTAGAAGTGGCCGACGATATCGTAGTCACCGTTTGGATGAACGGATTTCAATAAATCCATACAATATTTAGTGATCTCTTTAATCGAAGTCCGATTATCTAAATCTCTGATCCAATTGAGTCCAATGGCCGGTCGGTTCAATTTGTCGGCCAAAGCCTCGAACGATGAGAATATGCCCTCCAATTGCGGTAAGAAATAAATAGGTTTTCCAGTCTTCACGTTATTCAGTCGAGTGAACGCATCGCTCGGAATAGTGAACTTGATCTTGCTCAGTTTATTTCTGCAGTGTTTGAGCTCTTCAGCAAAGTTTTTCAGCTCTTGGATGCGTCCGGACTCGAAGTCTTTCATCATTTTGATGGTTATATGTTTGATATCAGAGAGGGGTACTTTTATGTCGTAATCCCTCTCCAATCCCTGTTGTAGTTCTACAGCAAACATAGACTCCATTCCTATCTCTCCCAGAGTCAAGTGATCCGGCGTTGACTTTGGATCAATACCTAAGGCCGACCATATCTGACCGACAATTCGTGATTCTTTGGTTCCCCCCGTTTTCACTCTTTTAGCTCTCATCTTGAAAAAAATTTAATAATTAATCAAGATTCAATTCTCCCATCAATTGTTTACTCACAACACATGAAACGATAGGTTTATTCGTTTGCAGAAATTTATCCAAAATCTCAAGACATGAGTTGATTCTCTGCTTAACAATACCGGACAGAGCGCTCATCTCAATGTCAGCAATGACTCCCACATCACCGATAGGTCCCCACTGTATGGCCAGACCACTCAGTCCATCCTTTTTTCTCAATTCGCAAATGCGTTCACATATAGAGTTGGCGTAACCGTAGTTGGATTGTCCACCGTTTCCTTTACCACAGGCAACAGATGAGAAGACAACGAAATAATCCAAATTGAGAGCCAAATCCCGGGTAATTTTATCCAAATTCTCGAATATCTTTGTTTTTGAATCAACCGTTTCATTGAATTTATCAATGGTTTGGTTCTCAAGAAGAGAGTCATTAAGAACGAGAGCCAAATGAAAGACACCTCCAATTGGTCCCATTTTTTGTGCCTCTTCTATGAGACCTTTTGCGCCTTCGATGGTATTTGAGTTATGAGTGGAGATAAGGAAATTTGATTTATACATCTGAAGGTTGACTCCCAAAGCCCTCAATCGGTCCAAAACGTATTTTTGGTAATTATTTCTGACGCCGTGTCTTGAGGTCAGTACAAAATTTCGAGCCCCCAAATGCAACATCCAGTGGAGTAACTCCATTCCAAAACCACCCAAACCTCCGGTAATTATATACACTTTCTGCTCATCGAAGTATGTCTTTGTGGTGGCCTTCAGTACCGCTGAAGGAGAATATCCCTTAATGACTATATTCATGTTCTCCTCTTCTCTCATCTTAAGAATGATTTTTCCGATGTGTTTACCGGTTGTCATATAACGGAAAGCCTTCTCCGCCTCTTCAGCCTTAAAAATGGTTCGACTGAAGGGTTTAATCATTCCGTTTGTGGCGTTGGAGTGAACCCAGTCTTTGAATCTCTGCATGAAATCCCTGTCCATAAACAGTTTCCTATCGGCCGATACGCCAATGAAAGAGATATCTCTTAAGAATGAAAACATTCCCAACTGTTTGTTCATTTGGAGGTCATATTTGCCGATCTCTACAAACCGACCGCAATCGGC
>JAQGBD010002148.1:0-11324 GCA_034698165.1 Punctoribates punctum
GAGAGAGAGAGAGAGAGAGAGAGAGAGAGAGAGAGAGAGATCATAGGCCAATGAATACCTGGAATATTTTCCAATAGAGCGCTAATATGAAGACCAGTGGTCCATAAAAAGACGAAATTGTGGCGAATATTTGATAACCGATATCCTGTGAAATGAGACATCTTTTCTCGTTTTCGATTCTGAAGACAAAATCCGGATCTTTCCATCCGAATAATGGAGCGATGGATACGATGGCGGCCACAGTCCAGACGCCAATAATCATGATACCGATCCGCACAGCATTCCGCTGATGTATGTAATCAACGTTAGTCACAGCCCAGTAACGATCCTATGGTTTTTTGGGACCAAAAAAAGCAAATATCCGTTTAGTATAATTGCATTCGTAATCAAAATCATTGGCATTTTTTGTATTTTTTTCTGAGGAACCGATCAGTCGATTGCCTGGAATGGTATCGACTAATGTAAACACAATAATGAGTTACCGATTCCTTCAATTTGTTAGTCATTTGCCTAATGATAGGCTAATGATATGCTTTGAACCAATTCCTGTGCTCTTATTATCGACACATTTGGTGCGAAATATACAAAGAATTTGCGAATTCGTGTTATTCATAATAATTTTTCATCAAATAAGTATTGTATCCATTGATTTCTGTTCAAAGAGCTAACAATTAATACATTCCTTGATATTTTGCACTAAGAAAATATTTCATTCCTGGTATATGTCGTAAACGAGTTTATGATTTCTTTGAACCTTTTTGTCTTCATTCAAATCACTCTCAACGAAGAGAAATGAGTTTAATATTTAGCTAAGAATTTAGTATTCATGAGATTATGAAAAATTCAAACACTATTAGTATATTATTTCCTATTTTAAGGAATTTTTGAGACTATTTTAAACATTTTCAATATATTATATATTGAATTAGATTCACAGCTCTATTGTGGCGAATATTTAAGAGCATTATATTTAACTACTTTTTCATATACAAAATGGGGATTATTTTGGACCAAAAAGTATATAAATTTTCACATATAATGGGAATAGTATTCATCCCTTAATACTTTGACAGACATTTGATGGCATAACCAGAGCTGTACTAAAAATAATACAATTATTAGTAAAAAGTTCGCCAAAAAGTGATATAATTTCAAAGTGTTTCAAATATCAGTAGAAAATGAACTAACATTTGAATCAAATTTTCGAATATTCAACAATATCAAGCAATAAATAAACATGCACACATCCATCAGTGATGCGGACGAGGGGTTTAGGGTAAATCCCTCCTAGACATTTTGCTCGGCGGGACCTTCACCGAAAATTTTCAGTTCCCCCGGTTAAGAACTTGATTTCAACTTGTTGTGAATAAATTCATTTCCAAGAACTTCTGTTTTCCAATTTTTTCAGTTCAATTAATGCATTAAAAATTGAAACTTTCAAATTAAAATTAACATATTTTGGAATTTTTGCATCAAGAAAAAAAACTAGGAAACAAGGTCATCTGCTTTAGATTTAAATACAAAATTCATTGATTTCTAGTTTCTCAATAATCCGACTAAATCCCATGGTTACTCAATATGTTAATTTTATGGGATATAAGGGAAAACATATGTTTTGTAGCAAGGTCCTCCATTGATAGAAAATAGTTTAGATTCTGAATATAATGTATCCGACTCTACGCTATCGTAATTACTAATGAGCCTGCAGATATTTTCAATGAAGAATTATGCGAACCAGGAATAGGCTTTTCACCGGCTCTTCAGACATACGACAAAATTAGGATTTAATTAGAGTTTTGACTCAAATTTTGTTTTCAATTACTGTCCGACAAAACGTTTGACATAACATTAAAATAACATAATTAACAAAATTTCATTCATTTCTAGGAAATAACAATAATAACATTTCCTTTAAATGAATTTTTTCCGAATGTATCTGAAAATATTTGTTTAGTATTGGCGCATGGTCATTTTGGAATTTATCTACTTTATCTTTAGAATTGTATTCACTCATTTTGTTTCCATGAGGGCTAACATCGTGGGCTGTCTTAATGTTGAGCCATAATTCATAGTGTGCTCGATGTAAAATAGATTAAATGATAGTTTTATTGAATATAAATGACCAAGATTATCTGTAATGTCAAAATTTTAGAGCACGACTCGTTGTATTAATAAATATGTTTGTATAATAGGAGGCAGAATAATTGTATTACTCATGAGTCATGACCAAGATCAATTTTTAAAATTTCAAACTATAATTTAGAGATCTAACTCAAAGTGTTCAATATAATGATCACTGATAATATTGAAAATATCTTGATGATTCATAAATTATTTAATAGAAGTCGGATTAAATTTATACAAATGAATTATATAATATCTGTGATTAATTTAGAGATTTCATTGGAGATGGAACAAATTTATAATATAACTTCACTTTATCTTGGTCATTTTGACATATTCTGAATGGATGTGAATAAAAAGAAAATGTTCTTGCTACTGTCGTATTCTGTAGACTACAATAGAAAGTTTTCTACACTATTAGTTATTTGGGTGAACGAAATCCAAGTCTAATATAAAAGTCTATTTTACGTCATTTTTATTTTTCGTTAAAAAGTATCCGGCTATTCTCAAATAAGTATTGATATTAAGTTCGAATTTTCATCCGAAAACATTCTCGTAATTCAATACCAGAGAAGAAGAAAAATAATAGTTTTTTAAAGAATAGGAACCAATGAAAGAATAGATAAAATACTTTATATTAGAATAATAGATAGGAAATCGTTAATCATTCCAAATGCAAAAGTTTTTTATCCATTACTTCTTCGAATGGAAACTAACAAAAGTTCTCACTTTTCAAAATTGAAAACCATTGCGAATAATATCTGCGTTTGAAGTCCAAGATTATCATTTCTACGACTCTCTGTTTCTAACGATATTTGGCATTCATTTCATAAGTTATTATTTTATAAAAAAAAATCATTGAATTAATATAATTGGTATAATTCGGTGAACTTTTCTCCGATAAAATCTCATTACATTTGAAGTGCTTCCAGTGATGCCAACCCGAGAGAGCCAACAAAAATAGGTTTGTCAGGGGAGGGGGTTAGAAATGAAAACGTTGCACGTTGTTCTAACTTGGTCAGACCTGATGCTTGTCAATAGAAGTAGAGGTAACAAATTAAGCGTCAGAGGGGTCGAGAAATATCAAAATATTGATAAAATTCAAAGAGTAGAGACTACCGAGAAATTTTAGGGGGTATTCTGGTTCTGGGTAGTCTGCCTTGGGCATCACTTATTTTGAGAGAGGAATATTTGATTGAACAAAGCCTTTGAAATTGTGTGAAACCCAGAATTATTCAGGAATTCAAAGAACATAATATCTATTATCATATTTTTCATCACTATTTTCTTCTTCGCTAATAATCTTCTGATTCGTTGCCAATTATTTTGCATTAAATTTCACGAATCAATGCTTTTTCTCTTCTATTTCTTAAATAAATTAAGTGAATAATAAAATGTCTTATTTTCTAGTCTTTTGATTCCCCATCAGTTCAGTGGGTTTTAGTTAAACAAAAGAGAATTTAATATTTTTTGTCGAATTCTAGGAACAAAATACTACAATGGGTTAAAAAAAAATAAACACAATAGTGGTTAAATGCAAATTCAAGTTTTTTCATGAATTGAATTATATTTGGAAAAAGTATCAAGAATATTTTCCATCAATGTATCATCAGATAAATTAGTATAAGTATAACAAGATGAAAGTCAATTCAAATTTTATATCATCAAACATTCAGCATGTTTTAATTTAGAATTATTCAAAGTATCTCATAGCTGCAATGACTAAGATTCTATTAATAATAAATTATTACTTTCTACAAATATATGGAACTTTACTTATTAAAAAAAATCCAATATTTCAGTTCATTGAATGACATAATAAATTGAATTAATGTTAACACAGTTGAAGCGAAAAGAATATTCCTGAAAGAAATTCATACAAAAGATTTAGCTTAGGTTTGATAAAATTCAATTTAGTAGACAATGAGCAAGATCAAAGAAATGAATTTTATATAAAATATATGATCGAAAAATTAATTTATATAAAAAGAAAAATATTTAAAATATATCAGAAAAATGTGAAATAGCCTCAGAGGGAGCTTTTGAAATATATTTTCCATGTGATCTAGGTCGAAATGTCAATTACTCGAAAATTATCATAAATCATATGTCATTAGCCAAAAGCTATATTAGAAGTGAATAAAACATCGAAATAGATATAAAATAATTCACTTAATCCGAGACTATTGATAATAGTATTAATGGCAAACAAAGGTGGCCAGGCTGTTCTAGACTCTCTTCAACACTATCTGAATAAACCCTGAATACTGACAGTTTCAGTGTGTAATATGTCATCGATTAAATCAAACATAATTAATGATCCGATGTCTATAACCCTGTATTTGATGGCTTCTCTTGACATTAGCCTACAGTAGATATAACGACAACACATTCAGAGCGCAGTGGGATATGAATAATGAAGAGATAAAAAGTTGCGCCAAAAGATTCTCGTCTTTTCCCACATTCAGTGTTGAGAAAACAGAATATATTCTGTTTTCTCGCTTCCAATACTCCGGTAAGTTTTTTATGAGCAAAATGTAATTACAAGAGTCGTTATGCTATGCAAAGGACGGGTAAAAGCAAACGGATTTTCATTTTAGATGCAAATTATTTAATGGAAAACATGTAATACTTTTTCATTAAAATAAGAGATGAATAGAAAGAGAACTAAATGTGAAATATTTGATTCACATCAGAAAAACGTGAGAATTCCTATCGGCTTACTCTCAACAAACAACTTTATTCTTGAAGACCAAGGTTAGATATTTACAACGTTTTCGTTTTAATTAGGAGTAAGTAATAGAAGTAGTTATGTGTAAATTGAAACTGGTTCATCTCAAGAAATATTTAACTTTTATGTACTAATTAACTCTGAATATTCAGTGCCTTAACTCTCATCACTGTATGAGTAAGTAATTCGAAAGAAAGTAAAAATTGATAAGTGCTCCTTAATTATATAAGATTTGTCCTTGTTCAAAATTAAGATAATCAAAAGAACCACATGTTTTGACTTAATTGAGATTTTGTAGAAAAGGAGATCTGTTGGTTGAAATGCGATCATCCAATTAGTTTGTATGATGTATAACATGCTAGTTCTACTACAAACTAGGTAGTTCAAATCAGTTTCGTGATTGTATTATATAAGTTTATTTAAAAAAAGTATTGAAACTTAAAAATAATCATGGTAAATACTTTGATTCTATAAGTGGATGCACTTTATATAAATAAATAAATAAATAAAAAGTCTGTTTTAAAATTTTGATTACAATAATTGCAAGAACATTTCAAGAACATTGCAGAATAACACCAATTTTAAAATCTATACATAAAATGACTGATAGCTAAACAATATAATACATATATCCACCTTCTGTTATCTGTACAAGGTATTTTAAAAGTGTTTATTATTTTTGCACCCTTTAGAAACTTGCAAAAGAAACGGCCAATACTTTGATAAATTTAGAAGTAAATACTTAATATTTAATAAATGTATCTAGACAATATTTACTGAAATCTGCATACTTTTCTTCGAAAGAATCTCAAAAAAGTTTAGACATTAGACGAAAACCTGGTATTATTAATGTTAAATTGAAAATGAAATTGATCAATTTGAAATTCCCCTTGCGAAAATTACTTGTTATAAATAGTTTTTGCAAAAATCAATGTCTGAGTGACCAGGTTTGAAGAGGGGATCAAATGGTAGCCAATATTTTCTCACTTAAAATCTCGTTCAGACGTATAGTTAAGTGAAGAAGAAAATAGATATCCATTAAGTTTTACCTCCAAATTAGAACAGAGGTTACAGAAACACATCATTCGTGAGGAAAGGGATGTGCGGCTCATTCACAACTCTATTCAATGAGCACTGGGCAAAACAAACACTCTTATATTGAGCGCTATTAGCACTTAATGAATTAACTTTTTCAGCCGTTCCCTCAACTCAGAGCTTTTTTCCTGTTCTCCTCTGAGCCGAACAACACATCTCTTTTGAAACCATTAAAAGATCAGAAAATTCATTAAAGGATTTTAAATCATAAAAAAGAATTATATAATAAAAATGTTCGACAAATCGAAAATAATCTTTGAAAATGTCTTCCATTAAAAAGAAAATCTCAAAAATGGAAATATTTAAATCATAAGAGTTTTCAGTTAAATTCAGGGATGACTAATGTCCAGACCTGTCCACACCTGTCCGGGTGGTAGAAAAGGGTCAGTTAGGCCTTCAAAATAAGGACCGATTTTCTTATAAATATCTCAAACAGTATTTAAAACTCGATAAGTTATGAGATTCCCTAAAGAAATTCTCCTGGTTGTTTACATTAAGAGTGTTCTACTTGGTTAATTATGATCGAGAAAGATTAGTTCAAGACTATCGACTAAAAAGATACCCGTACCAAATTTTAATGCCTTAACAAATAGAGCAAAATTAGATTTTACAAAAACAACTTTGTGCTTGTTGGAAAAAACCATTTTTTTGTAAGAAGATTAAAAAAGATAATTATTCTGCTTGTTATCACTTTTTCGCTAATTATTTTGAAATCTGTAATTATTTTTAATCCTTTTTCAGTGATGCGGAACGAGTGGTATAATAATAATAATAATAGAAATACTTATTCGTTCCCCCATTTTATTTGCTCGAACAGAAACCCCAAAAATTGAGGACAGGTAATCCTCTTTTACGCTCAACAAGATTCCCTAGCTACTCTAGGTTAATGCGCTTCTTTAATATTTTATAATGACTAGATTATTTCCAAGATGTTGTAAGCCAATCCCAAGAGAATACCACGATGATTGAGAAAACTAATATATTGATTCCTGTTTAATGTTAACTCATTCTCTAAAGTTGATTGAATAATCAATGAACTGCACATCCTATCCATTCATATTGTTTTAAAACAGACATGGCCAAGCTCCTGGGGTATTGAGGGAGGGGTGTCCTAAGCTTTTTTCAAAAATATTTTCAGAGTGGGTATAAGTCGGATAAATTTTGTACCCGACCCCCAATTTATCGCATTCGCCGACATTTTCCGGCATCAGGAAGGGGATTCTGGGCTATACTTCCTTGGCCAAGTCTGTTTTAAAACTTGGTTCGGGGGCCAAGTAGTAGGAATTGATTGACCATCCCTACCCCTTCCTATCCTGAACTTCCATTTAACTAATCTTGGTCTTTTAATCAGTCTGAATATTTTCAGAATAATATCAGAATCGTCTTAAATCTTAAAGAAATGGATAATATGTTTTAGTTTTACCCGAAATCCTATTCTGTGTTAAAAATAGAGAATAAAAAGAAAAATCATTCAAAAGAAATTCAAAACCAATTATGTATAAGAAAAGCAAATATTGATTATTCAATTTCCTCGAGTCTTTTGCTTTCTTTTCTTCGAATAAATCTGTGAATTAATATTCAGAAAACTCAGAAACAAAGTAATGAATAAAAGTTTTGTTTTTTTTGCCAACAATTCTGGGTTTTGGTTAAAACTGTTTTTCAGTGATTTGATTCAATACTGAAATTTAATCAAAAAATCGTTTCATTTAATATTTAATGCATTTTTCTGTTGAAATATTTCTGACATTTGGCTACTATTTTCAAACATTGATTAATCACTGATCGCAGACAATATTTTTGAGGCCACTTTCGGTGGGGGACAGCCATTGAATGGCCAGAAATGATTGATGAAATTACTCCCATTTATTCCGATTGAAAATTCTGGTTCTCATCGACAGGCGATAAGTGGAGAAAAAATAAATTTCGCTGACAATCAATTGCACTCCATTTCCAACTTGAAAATAAAGTTTTTTGATCGGAGAGAAACTATTTTTCACATCCGATAATTCATACGTTTCTCATCACTTAATAATTGATGAGATCTTCACTTCATATGTGGAAATGTGTTTCAAATTATTCCAACAAATAGAGAAAAATCTAAATATTATTAAACACAGTTTTATGGCCAATTAGGTGGATAACTTTGTGTGCCAAGTTGAAATGTTACTAATCAATAGGTATTGTAGTTTAATGGCTGTCCCTCTTATCACATGACTCTTAATGTTAATTGAGACAATAAATTCAAGACAATAGAAATGATCAAGCATCTCTTAGAATAAAGGCAATTCTGTTAAGCTTAAAATTGTTAGTTTGAGCCCATAATTAATAACTATAGTAAGATAACCTGTTCCCTATCCGTATTATTTTGATGCCCAAGCACCTTGACCAAAATATTAAAGAGCACTCGGGCTTTACTCCCTTTTTGGTGTATATGATCACTGCATATGATCTGACCCGAGTTCACTTTCGATACTCTGATTCGGATTCAGTGAAATAGTCGAATAGATGTGATAATTGATTGATTAATAGGTTTATCGATAGTAATAATAATAATATTTTTGGCAAATGAAGCGAAAAACAAATATAATTGAATTTGATGTGAAACGACTTACGACAGCGATGGCCAGAAGGTGTAGAATACTGGCCGTACAGCAAAGCACGTCTGCCAGCGTCCAGAGCTCGCACAGCACTCTACCCATAGCCCATTCCTGAATAACTTCGGATACGGCGCCCAAAGGCATCACCAGACAGGCGACCATCAGATCTGCGACAGCCAGGGATAGGACCAAATAATTGCCGACAGTTCTCAGGTTGCGTTCGAGTAGTATGGCTGCGATAACAAACACATTACCGATAACTGTGCTGAGCGTTAGGAAGCCCAGGATAAGGGATGTGAGCACAATATAAAGCATTTGGTTTGATATAAATTGGTTGCCATCTGTTAAGACAGAACTGTTCGCATCCGTAATACTATTGTTATTATTTGTGAAAATATGTGTCAACACTAAGACGTCGGCACCCGATATACCACTCATAGTATTATTATTATTAGTAGAAAATGCATTACTATTATGACTGCTATTATTATTGGTGGCAAAAGTCAGTTCCACAACACTAGTGTTCAAAAGGGAGGACTGGCTTACGTTAAACAACGGCGCCTTAGGATCCGAATCGTAATTATTAGACATCTCTTACTCTTTTTGTGTCTTTTATCTCTTGTTTTTTGATTGTGTCTCCACTTCTTCCTCCTATTTGGTGAGGATATCAAGTTTCAGAGAAACGTCTTCTTCTTCTTCTCTTACACTTACAAAGTCTGCCATCAGACCAGTTGTTCTCCACTACTCATAGACTGGAGCTCTGGTGCTCTACCTTAAAGTTAATAACAAGTTTTGATGAGTGACTCAAAATATTTGGTCAGTAATAGAATTGAAATAAAAACGAGTGCTCTCAGCATCTCTTGAGGTTCTTCAGCCAATTAGTTCCCAGTATTTTGTTTCATCTGTCAATTCTCGTTCAATAGAGTCCTGGCTTTTGCTCACAACTCATGTCAATGTCTATTAATAATATATTAATTCCTCACATTTAACAGACGAAAACATGTATAATATTGATGACAGTGGTTAGAGAGCAGGACTCGCCAAATATCTTGCTTGTACTAGTCTTTTGATTATTATAAGCTTCACAAACATTTGCATACACTTATTATCCGAGACATTTATCTTTTGTGCGAAATTTATTCATGTATTTCCCGGAATATTCTGTGAAAAAATAGAAAAACTCTTATATTATATATGAATATTCAGATGAATAATAAAATTCTTGTTAAATACGGTTATATACAGAATATAAGTAAAACTTACTTTACTTTTATACATAAGAAAAGTTGATTTGAATAACAAATGAGAATTAAAACACAATTTAATGAATTAATTAAATATTATAATTGAGTGATATTTGAAAGAAAAGTTGATTTTCTCTAAAAATTTATTCATTGAAAACAATAAATCTTTTTTTTTCTTTCCCTTCCTTTTGAGAGACGACTTGCAAGACATTAATGTATTGGAATCGAAGGCATATCTAAATTAAATCGCGAACTGAATAAGAACTTAAGCTTTTATATTAGCGAAGAAGAAGTGCTCCGATAGATAGATATAATGACAGACTATGCTCTGCAAAAGCAAATACCGTTCCCCAACACATGCGCTCCAAATGTTTAAAAAAAATCCTGATTTTATATACAGAAATGAAAGACAAGTTTTCGTGAAAAATCAGGAAACAATTGAATCAAAAGACAATTTTATAATCTGAAGAACGGAGAATGAAGCATGAACACATGAACACATGAACACATGAACATGAACACTTTGAAAATTAGTTTCTTGACATAGTCTTAAATAATCCCCATTTTATGCAGATTTGGGTCTATTTGTGAGTAATGAAAAAAATATTAATAACTCCTTAAGTATTCAGAATTTAAAGTTGAAAAGAGCTTAAAGTTTAAATTGAATTTCTAATCTTGATACAATTGAGGAACTTATTTTGATAATAGAATTGGAACTCTGCTTTTCAATTGAATCAACTGTTCAAAAGCGATCTAGTTAAGAAAATTGATTGCAAAGTCAACAAAGAGTATGCAAGATTGAATCTATTGAACCAAGGGTAATTAATTGCTGGTAAAATAAACTGTAAAACTAATACCGTATCACCTAGAGCGATTAGATAGGAAGTAAATAAAGGTTTTTTTTCCAATTAAACGACCGCTGAAAAATATAACCTTAATCAGTTTAATAAATGTGTTTGTCTTTTGCTGTAAATTAAATTAAGATTCGCCGCAATTTCAGCGATAATTAGTGACGAGAAGAACGAAAAAAAAGTTTAATTAAGTCAGTCCTTAATGTTTGAAACGAGTGATGAATATTTTCTTTCATATAATTAGAGGAATAATAGGAAAAACAGTTTTTTCTTCGTTTATTTAATACTTATTTTTACGTTAAATAAATTCTGAGAAACGAGTCTTCAAATTGAGATTACTTTCAAAAGACTTGATTTAATTGAAACGTATCTCGAATTTAATGAATTATTTCTTTTGTTGTTTTCTTTTTCCCAATTAATGTCTTTTAAGTCACTTTGGAGTCAATGGAGAGGGTCTTCAATGTTATAATTTGGTTGCTTTGCAGTGTTTTTAATTAATCCAGATTATCTTCAGAATACTCTAATTTCAAGCTCAATAAACCTGCAATAATGTCAGTCTGGATGCTGTAGCGAATGCTCCGGTCATTTATAATTAGCTAATCTATTAATTTTGTTTAAACAAATCAGTCGATAAACAAATTGAACTTGAATATTTATCTAGACACCCCCCCCCCCCCCATCA
>JAQGBD010002149.1:0-11321 GCA_034698165.1 Punctoribates punctum
CTTTGAAACGACTCTTTAATGGCTTCCGATTTATGCCCAAAATTATTGTTTTCCTCCACTTTTGTCAATCATTTTCAACAGAATAACGACTTTGAACTTATTTTTCTCAAATATTTTTGTGGCCGACCCGTCACTACCCGTCACTACCCATCTTTCCTCCCTCTGAATCATTGAATAACAGACTATTTCTGTCGCCTATGACTTAAATATTTTGTTTTTCTGTTCGTTTTTGTTAAAAGTCTTTCATATGAATGGATAGTAAAACACCCACACATTGTGTCTGTCCCTGTGCTAAGTCCCAGCTTAGAGGTTCACAAAAGCCGAGTGCGAACACACCTATGATTAGTGTAATAAATAACAAACCGTTATCTGAGAGCGCAGGTGAGGCGATGTCAAGGAAACTGATGTTCTTTAGTTTAGCCAAACTTTTGAGCGCACTCTCGCCTAAGTCCAGTCCAACCACTTCTAGTATTTCCAATTGTGGTAAGTATTGCTCGATATTGTCGTAGAGGTTGGGGTTGTGGTTCTTCAGGATGAGTCTCAAATGTCTTAACTTCTTGCAGGCGGACAACTTCTGAAGATTTGTGTTCAGCTTAAAGTCAATGTGTCTCATGGGTGACCTCCCGTTAAGGGTCAGAATCTCCAAATTGGAGAACTTACTGATGCCCTCGAGGAGGGCGTCCCCACCAGACCAGACACATATATTCAATTCTTTGAAATTGGGTCCAAATTTTTCGCCAATCAGTGCTATTTGGTTATCGATTGGTGTATCTCCGGTGGCCGTCACCGACAGCTTAAATAACTGCACAGAATATTTTTCACAAAATAAATAAAAATATGCAATAAATTTGGGGAACGGGCAAAAAAAATTTAAACCCTGATTATGTGGGAAAACATGTCTTACATTAACAAGATTTGCGAGAACTGTCACGTAGTCTGGTGTCTCACTTCTTGTACCCGAGAAAGTGATGTCCAAATGCCGTAAATATTGAGAGTATTTTATCTGGTGATTAGGATCAGGAAAACAATCTTGTTAAAAATTGTTATAAATTGGTCGTAAAATTGCTAATAAAAGTGTGGCTAACAGTGAACTGTTGGAGGGCTTCCTTCTCTCCGCCGCCAACCTTAGACCAGACGTGCTTCAGATTAGTGATAGTGCCGGGAAGGGAGGCCAACACTGCAATACTTGAGTCAATATGTATGGCCTCTAAATTGCCAATCGATGTAATCAATGCTTTTATGCCATCCGTTGTGTAAAATGTGGAGAAACCCAAGAGTTCGAAGTGTTTCAGAGATTTTGTAAACCTTTGACCTAAAAGTGACGCAAATATTATATAACACTTAAAAAGGCAGTAATTTGTGAAACACTTTCTATAAGGAAAGCCTTCAATTCCTGGAATGTATGTCCGATAGAAAGCAAAATTCAATTACCAATGAGTTTAAGTATTTCGTCGGTAACTCCGGTGCAGTCATAGATTCGGAAACACTCGACGGGAGCCCCACAGTTGGCAATCGGAGCAATGGAATCATTATCCAGTTTGAGTCCACCCAATTCGACAACTTTTATATCCTTTCCCAGTTTGCCGATAAGGTCCGCCAGTTTTGTTTTATCCAGGGGCTTTTGGTCGTCTGCATCATTGACCAAGACCACTTCTGTGTGGTTGTCAGTCACCGAATGACTTTCATCTTCACAGAAGTTTCTCTCCCTTTCAGTGACACTAATCTTCAGTTTACTCATTATATCAGAGAATAAATAAAATTCAACTTTAAATCAAATGATTAAAAATTAAGTTGTTTTCCAAATTTTCGACAAATATGAAGGGATAGGACTCAAGAATTTGTGCTGTATTTGCACTGTTGTGGGCGGACTAGTGATTGACAGGTTTATGGCCCGAGAAGTGCCTGAATTTAGGCAAAAATGTGCAAAAAAATCATTTTTGTGGACAAAACTTTGGGTGTTTTGTTACATTTTAAGCACTTGTTTACAAAAGTTCCCGGATTTTTGGAATTATAGTTTTATGTAATTTATTTGCCTTTTTAGGGATCAATTTATCTCTTTCTGGGATCAGTTACTTATAGTGAGTGAGGGATTCGGAAGAGCTTTAGTTTCCAAAGCCTGGGCTCATCACTAGAATAATGGGCCGAACTCTCTGTAGCTATAAATAGCGGTAAAGTTATGTCAGACTCTGTATTGCATTAAATAACTTCAAAATTTGGTAAAGTTTGAGATCAACTCATTGAACATCACCTAAATATAGGCCTCTATTCCTCTTATATGATGTGATGTCAGAGACTATCCTCACTCTCAACACTCATCGCTTAACAGAGGATATACTCATTGGATGTCATGGATGTGGAAAATAAGTGGAATTTTGATTAAGACTTAATTCCCTGAATTCTGTTGAAAGCAAATATTGGTAAAACTGTTGCTTGCTCAAATTTGTCACAAGTTTTCACTTTGATTGCCTCATTTAATTAAAATAAAGGTAATTTCATTTGATAAAGAATAATTATCAGGCTAATCTAGATTTTCTCTGCAAAATATGTTCCGAGTATTTCAGTTAATAATTAGATTGAGTCCAGACTTGAATTGATTAATCTATGACCAAGATAAATGATTACTTTTATCACATGATTTCTTAAAATTTGATACTTTTTTGGAAACATTTTTGTAAAATAAGATTTTTATTATATTTTTTTGTTTTATATTTGTATTTATGTGAGGAATGAGTGAACAAAATATTTGCGAAACAAAAGACAAAAAACAAATGGAATTCAAAATTGAAATCAAATTATAACCGAAACTAATCGCTGTCGGAATCGGATCCGTCCGACGATTGCTTTGATTTTTTGTCTTCGTTGGCGTCGCTATCATTGTCTAAAACTTTGCTCACTTGGGATGGATTGGGTCTCTCGTCGTCCGAGTCTTTATCGCTATTCTTATCTGAATCCTTATCTGAATCCTTATCTGAGTTCTTATCCGAGTCCTTATCGGAGTCTTTATCGGAGTTCTTATCGGAATCGTGTTTCTCTTTATTGACAGCGGAGATGTCATTCGGCTCTTCTTGGTCTTTGGTGTCATCCATTTTGTTGTCCTCTTCATTATCTGACGACTTGTTAGACGCGGCGGGACTTCTCTCGACCTCAGAGTCGGACTCAATTCGAGCCCTTTTGGTCTTTGCCTTCGACTCAGACTCAGAATCGCTATTTTCTGAGGAACTCTTCTCTTCGTTTGATTTTCCTAAACAAAAGTAGAAAACATTTTAAACAAAAACCAAATTAGAGTGAAGTGAGAGGAATACCCTCTTTATCCTCTTCCTGTTGTTCCTCCTCTTCTTCATTATCGTCGGCCAAAAACCGTTTTTTGTCAAACTTTTTGAGATTTTTTCTCTTATGAGCGCCGACTTCAGAGCCGGAAGAGTCACCAGAATCGGAGCCCTTTTGGGACTTTGATTTGCTCCGCTTTTTACTCTTCTTCTTCCGTTCCCTTTCGGAATCGCTGTCAGAGTTATCTGATGACGACTTTCCTGAAGCCGAGGACTTTCCAGAGTTTGAAGACGCAGAAGATTTTGGTCTTTCCTGACTCGGACCTAATCAGAGGGTAAAAAGATGTCAAACAATTGGTTAGAGCATTGAATTGATGTCTGACCGGCGCCGTCATCACTATTGTCGTTGTCATCATTAATGACGAGTTTTGGTTCTTTAGGCATATCCTCGTCATCTGACGAAGAACTGGAACTATCGATGTATTCCTTTGATTTGAATTTTCCCGACTTTTGTTTGACTTTATCTTCTGTCTGATGGATGTGAAGACGTCCTCTGTTTTCCTTTCCTTTGCGTTGTTTCTCTTTGCGGGCGCGCCTCTCTTCATGTCTTTGCTGTCGGCGCTCTTCTCTCCTTTTCTTGCTTTCCTCATCAGATCCAGACTCTGATCGGGAGACCCTTCGCCTCCGCTTACGTTTGCGTTCAGCTCCGCCTTCACCTGAAATGGATAATAAATTGTGAGAAATAAGAGAAAAGAGTGAATTTTGAACCAAACCTTCATTGAGTGGACGTCTGATCCTATCCTTGTTTTCTCCGTCGGAAGAGCTGTCGTTAACGAAGCCGTCGTCGTCGACATACCTCCTCTTCTTGGACTTGGGTTTGTCTTCAGCCATCTCTTGAAATAATAATTTACTCTTCGATTGTTCGACAAACTGTTGGCGCTTAAGTATGAGTTCCTGTTCCTGTCTAATGCGCTCCTCCTCTTTGGTCCTCTGCTCCGCCATAACCTTCTGGCGCAAGGCTTCCCTCTCTTCTTCCTGTTTGCGTCTGATTTCCTGTTCCTCTTCGTCCATACGGCGGGCTCTGACCACATGATACTGAGCCTAAGGAGAGGACAGACCAATAAATGGTTAAAATATAATGAGTGAGAAGTATATAAGGGATGACATACCTGTGCCAACAAATCCTGGCACTGTCTCTCTTCGAGCTCAGCCACGTGCAGATCAAACTTGAGTTTATCGCCTGTTTTCTTAAGAAAGCCGAAGTACTTGTGGGCCAAACCCAACTCATGGACAGCCGACAGGACAGTCCTCAGCGAACTCTTGGAGTCTTCCAAAACACTGGCCGCCAATTTCTGGAGAACGAGCGCCAGATTGAAGAGGAGAACAGTGTCCTGAGGGTTGACGTGTCGGGCCTTCAGGAGAACACTCTTGCATTGCCTGAGTTTTCCCCATTTGAAGTAAGCCCTCGCCATATACAACAGGATATCTGTGTTCGTGTGAGAGAAGAACCGACGCAAACAGTTTTCGTACATTTGAATGGCGTTCACGTATTGCTTGAGCTCTACGTAAATGTGAGCGATGTTTATCCACACGTCCGCGAAGTCGGCCGTCGACTCCCGAACCTGAGAGAACACATCCCGCGCTTCACTTACATAACCTATGAGTGGAAGTCAGTGAATAAATTGCTTGATTCAAATACTTAGAAATATAGTACAAACCCTTGTGCGCCAAAACAGATCCGATGCCATTCGCGGCCCAAATGTTTTTGGCATCAATTTTGAGGACCTGTCGGTACATCTGAATCGCTCTTTCCTGATGTCGTCTCTCCTTATCCTTGTCTTTATTCGGTTGATGTAAAGTCTGGAGCCATACGTTACCCAACGCGACGATAGAATAGGTGTCGGAAGAGGTGGCCTCCTGTGCCAAAATACGTTCAAACTTCTTCTGTCCCGGCCCCCACTCCTGTTTGGCCAGATGGAGGTTTCCGATCAGAGACCAGGCGTCGGGGTGGTCCTTCTCTACCTGTGCGCACAACAATTTAAATAAAATATTAAAGACTTTGAGGTCAAACCTGAAGCGCTTCCTTAAACCAATCGCTGGCCTCATAGATCTGTCCCAAATCTCTGGCCATACACCCGAGTCTCAGATAGCAGTCAACATAATTGGGATGTTCTCTAAGAATGTTCTTATAGATAGTCTCCGCCTTATTGTAGTTATGGTTGGCCTCATGAAGTCGCGCCAAATTGTAGTTAATTGTGACCGAAATCAGTTTAAAGTAGTGCTCTTCCGAGTGTTCCATCTCTTCCTGACACCGGTTCAGAGCAAACGTGTAGTTATTCGTCGCTTCCTTCAGATTCCCTAAACGGAAATGAAGTGCCGCCACATTGTTGTAGATTTCGGCCGGAATTTCGGTATTAATCTCTTTGAATATCTTAATAGCCGTTCCGTAACCGTTGAGCGCACCTAAGGGTTGCCACAAACAGTTTAAATGAGTTATGTCTGAGTTTTGAGAATTGAGACAAACCCTGAAGATCTGACTGTTCGAGAATCTGTGCCAACTCTATCCAGGCCTCGATGTCCTCCGGGTGCTGTTCGGTCACCTTTTTGAGGAACTGCTTTGCGTTGTCCCGTTTGGTCTGATTGACGGACTGAGCGTAAAGAGAGCCCAGAATTTTCATCGTCTCGTAATTGTTTGGATGAGATTTAAGCACTTTTTCGAAACATTGGGCGGCGTTATCGACGTCTCCCCTATGGATATACATCTGACCCAAACCATAGTGGGGCAGAACAAAGGAGGCGGAGGCGAACTGAGTTGCCTGATAGTAGTACTGAAAGGCCTGCTCACCATAAAGTGGTATTAGTTATTGAATTCAAGGCAAATGGGGTCAGACCTGATCGAAGTCCTCTTGAATGTGGAAACTTCGCGCCAATTGATAACAACTCTCGGCTCTCATGGACTCGTTCTCTGTGTTATGGAAGGCGTGAAGCGCCAAATGCTGTACTTTTTGATAGTCTTTCTTAAAGAAGAAGTGATTCGCCAAATGATTCAAAACCATAGGATGTGTCGCATCGATGGTATACGCTTTGGACAGCATCTGAACTCCACGTCTGATTGATTCCGGAGTCTTCTGATTGAGTTCGAGTATCGCCAGTCCCACCAGTGCTCCCACACATTGGGGGTCCAGTTGGAGGGCCCTCTCGAACGCGAGTTTCGCTTTTTCTGTTTTATTCATTTTGTAGAAACAGTGACCCATTCCGAGCCTCACATTCGCCGGACAGTTGGGGTTCGTTCGCAACGCCTTCTTATAGAAAGCCAACGCATTCTTCGGCTCTTTCTTATTGAAGTTAATACACGCCTTTCCTATTCAGAGGAATACCATAATTATTAATAAAACTTGTTATTCAAAGTATCGAAAGTTAGTGAACTGACCCAAAAGGGATTGAATGTTATTAGGCGTCTGATTGAGCACGAAATTGAACTGAGCATCAGCCTGGTCCATTTTGTCGGGCTCCGACAGACAGAAGTGGGCCCTCCCCACCAAATGGTTGGGCTCATACATAATGATCTTATCGGCGGCGGTGTAGAGGACGGTCGCCTGTGCGAAGAGCTCCCTCTTCTTATCCCTGTTCTTCTCTTTGTTGGCTTTCGTGACATAATAAGCGGCCAAAGTGTCCAACGCTTGCATTTGATCCCTTTCATAGTCAGAGTATTGGAGCGATGCGTCGGTTCGGGATCTGTCCAACAGTTGAACGAAGTCTTCCTCTTTGTTTTGCTTATAATATGCCAACGCTTTCAACAAATTGTTTCAATGATTAGTCAAAAGGAGACAACTATTGAAAAGGTGAAGACAATACCCAATTGAATCCAGACATTTAGCGGCGCCGACTCTGACTGCAGAATTTGCAGCACTTCCCGACAGTCCGGCAGTTCGTCCAAATCCAGTTCAATGACCTCATCGGCCGACTCTTTCAACGGGATTTCAATTGTGTTTCGCGACATTTTGATCACTGAATTGTCTTCAAAGACACCATTAAATCAATTGAATCGCTTTTCAAATAACACTTTCGGTAAAGCATTGAAATAATGAAAACAATTCAATTCAATGGTAAACATCGTATCAACTCTCGAAGTAATGGTATCTTTTTGTTACAATCTTCACCTGAGTTGTGGCTTATAATTGTACATAAAAACACTAAAACATCGGACATTAGTTAACCTAAAAGTATAAATACTGTCATAACTTCGCAATAAAAACGTCAACAAAATGAGTGAAAAACCAAAACATTGACTGAAATGTAAACAAATCTTAAATTATTTGTCATTTAATTAACGATTTATTAATTATTAAACAAAATGAGTGAAACTTCTCATTGTTTTTGTGTTGTTTTCAACATTCCCTCTGAATATCACTCAAAAGACTTACGAAATTATTTCAATGATTTGATTGAATCAAAAGCTTTCAATTGCTTTCATTTTAGACATCGGCCGCAAAATGTCAAGACTTTTGATGATAATCAAGAAGATTGTGGCCAACAGACGAAGAATCCAAAGCAGAAGAAACTCTTCTGTTGCGTGATTGACATCAAAACTGAACGATTGGATGAGTTCTTCGATAAATTCAATGACAAGTTTTGGGTCGACTTCAAGACTGGAGTTGATCTCAATATCAAGTGTTTCATCAAAAGGATCAAAATTATTGACCAAAAGCCTGAATCAGATCAAAGTAAGCCATCATTTGAATCAAATTTATGATAATTTTCTCAATAATTATCTCTTATTTTCCAGAATTAAGTGAAAAATCGATGGATTTGTTCCGAAAGACAATTGAATTCAACTCAACGATAGCTAAACATAAGAACAGAGAACTGATTAATAGATTAAAAGCAAAGACTATCGAAAAAGAGATTAATTTAAGTGAAAAAAGTGGTGAACTTATGTTGACTTTGACTGAAGTGAAGTCTTTGCGTGAATTGAATCCACAGAAGGATATTATGCCCAACGGAAACGTTGGAACACCTAATGAGGTGTTTCTCAAACTGATCCGCGAGTGTCGACTCCCGCCTCCCATTATATCCAAACTGGACCTCCAGTTCCCGAAGTCTTTAAAGCAGAGAATGTACTCAAGAGTTGAGTTTAAATATGAGGACAGAAAACACAAGTCTTCGAGAATTAGATTCAATAAAAGTGATGACAATATTAGTGATAATTCTGTGGTTAAAGACTTGAGTTTAGTTAAGACACGGAATGGACTCATAGTTAGCGATAATTTCAGTGAATTTAAAAGAGATATTCAAACAGAAAGTGATCACAAAATTGAAGAACAAAATGATGGCAACGATTCTGATGAGAATGAAGTCGAGGAATGGGACAGATATGAAGCCCTTCACGACGACGTCACAGAACAGGAGAGGACTAAACAGAGGCTCTTCGAGGAAGAGATTGAACTGAAGTGGGAAAAGGGAGGTTCGGGACTAGTCTTTTATACTGACGCCCAGTTCTGGGATCTCAAAGACAATTGTGGAGACTTTGATGAGAAGACCGCCGATGACTGGGATCTCGACCTCAATGGTTATCGAAAGAACTGTTCCGCAGATAAAGACGCCATCGATTGGAAGACTTTGAACGAAGAAATCAAATTAAGAAAAGGAAAGCGAAAGTCAAAAAAGATTTCTTCGGATTTACTTAAGAAGAGGTTTGAATCAAAACTAATTTTGTTCTTATTTTTCATTAAATAACTTTTGGTTTGATTTGTAGTAAAATCGGTTCGTTTGAAGACCACACCAAAGGGTTCGGCAGAAGAATTATGGAGAGCCAGGGATGAAAGAGTGGTCTTGGATTGGGCTCTTCGGTCACCGGTATTCCTGAACCGATCGAAGACTGCGGACAATTGCCGTCCGATAAGAGAGGGTTTGGCTATAGAGGAGAAAAACTCAATTCCTTTCAATACTCAAAACCCCCGAAAAAGGAGTAATTTTTATGAATTTTATTGATGTAAATAATTTTTAGCCAATTTTGTACTATCTTTTGTAAATTTAGCATGCTACTATTAATTTAAGATAAAAACTATAACAAATGCCAAAAATATATTTATGAAAAGATGAGATTTCGTATAAGAGGCCAAAAATTGGTGAATATTTTGTTATGAAATTAGAGAAAAAGTATTAATCAATGGATGAGTTATTTGTGTTCGTAAATCGTTTGGTGAATATTCCTCTGGTTTTTTGTCAAAAACGTTTCCCGGCATTGATTGCAGGCAAAGGTCTTTATGTCTGTCCGATGAATGAACTCTTTGTGGCGGTCGAGGACTCGCTGTTTGTTGAAATAGCGGACGGGTTGACAGTCGGTGCAGACCAATAGCTTTGGTCCCAATTTGCAGGACTTTGAGTTGCCTTTTGAGGGATTCTCTCCTTTGGACAGTTCTGTGAAGAGATCGTCGACTTCTTCCTCGGTATCACTCGATTCTCCTCTATAGACACAATCCTTGGCAATGAGGCCACGATTTGGTGCACAACAACTCATTATTTATTGCAATCGTTTTCAGAAATATTGAGAAAAAATTAATTTAATTCAAATTTATTGCATTTTATGGCATCTCTTTTGATATTTTTGTTTTGATAAAATTCTGTCCCCAATGTGTGAGCGGGAAAGGCATGTTTGGCACACCCTCTTAGAGATGGCATTACTCGCCTATAAACCTGTCCATTTGCAACTCCAATATTTGATCTTGGATACGAAATTACAGGTTGAATGTATGTTAAACTATTTAATAAAACTGAATTTAAATTTTAAAACAATGTTAATAATCCATGACTTGAAAACATTCGACCAAGATGATAACCACTTAAAATTGATTAAGAGTCAGTTGTACCCAACAAGGTTTCCTCGATTAGTTGCTTGATCAATCTAGTAAAAATTAATAAGTTTAAATAACTATATTTGAAAATAGAATGCAATTGTTTCGTAAAATATCCTGGTGAGAATAAATATCAGAATGAGCTATCAAGTTTGCTAAATAATGAGAAATATGTCCAAGAATTAGTTTTCCATAAAACAGTATTTCTTTCAACGAAATAAATATTCAAATAATTATCTAAAAGTGAAAATAAAATGAAAAGTTCCCACAATTCATATCAAATTACATTTGAAGCCAACCGAGAGAAATGAATTTCTCCTGAGAATAGTTAACAAGGATATAAACAAAGCAAAAAAACTTTCAAAACTACAGCAACTGATTTGAAAACTTGATTTATTAAAACACTTATTAGAGCCGAGAATAAGGTTTCAATTCTGAGAATTGGTTTCAATGAATCAGAAACTAAACTAAACTGAAGTTTAAATAAATAAAAAATAATTTTCGAATAAATTTTTATGAATTACTTCTGTTTCGTCTCTTTTCCTCTTTCGCTCTGTTTTTCTATTTTTATTGAATTGCAATACATTTAAAACATTTAGATTCTGGACATAAATAATATGAAGCCATGTATTTCATACTGTATTTAGGCTTCAAATCGGTGTATCCAAGCATATTCCAAAGTAACTTGATCAAATTCATCAATCAGTAAGTTTTAACGCGGTTTTTCAATTTGATATAAATTTGATCAAGTCTAAACTTGATTTTTAAAGAAATACTCCATAGAATAGTGATCCCAAGTGGGTGGTATTGAGGACCTTGCTCATCTTGGCTTATAGTCTACTATAGGATGAGTAAAACCATATTCAGAATATAGTATTTCTTCTCATAAAACATATAAATTTAGATTTTTATCTCAAACCATATCCGTCCCAAACGATCGCATTTCTAAATCATTTCATTTTAAAAGACACTTTCAATTTGTTTCCTCACTTAATCTCAACAAATCTCAACAAACTAGCAACTGTGGCAACCACGCTCATTCAATTTATTATATACAAAATTTACAATTTTAGAAATTTTAAAATTTTATAACAGAATAAACTTAACTTCCAGTTATCAAGTTATGAAGTGGTGAACGGTGACTGGACAGTCACCAAAACCGACTCATCGCACAGAATAATAATTAATACTCAGTTTTAAT
>JAQGBD010002150.1:0-11313 GCA_034698165.1 Punctoribates punctum
GTCGGTTCCTCTAAAGCTTTCCGTTGGTGTCTTCCATATTATGTTCCAAAAGCCAACATTTGCTTCACTCATAGTAAAAATGTTGTTCATAACAGAGTCTAATCTCAATCGATATGAAATTCGAATTTAGCATGCACATTTAAATCCTTTGACTTCTTAATTTATTTTAAGTAATGGAGAATTTTTTGAGATCACCTTTTTTAAGATCATATTCTATTGGAAACATTTTTAAAGTAAAATTATAGATAATTTCAATGAAAAGAGTGATTCATTAGATTCGGAATAATTGCTAAATATTTGTCCAATAATTAGAATTTATGTTTCAATTAATTTTATAATAAATTAAATAATTTGTAAAATTTATCCAAAATTATAATTATAGTTAAGTGTCTTCGATGCGGCACAACTGTATCGTCAGGAGGGAACTCCTCTTATTATTATTACTGGCAAAGACTATGGCTCTGGATCTTCGAGGGATTGGGCGGCTAAAGGACCTCATTTGTTGGGGGTTCGGGCCGTCATTGCGGAAAGTTATGAGAGAATTCATCGCAGGTTTGATTCATTTATTATTTTCTTCACTCAATTAGTATTCATTGTTTGCTCAAAAACTAACAGCAATTTGATTGGAATGGGTGTCATTCCTCTCGAGTTTTTGGAAGGACAGAATAGCGAGTCATTAGGGCTGACCGGTCGAGAAATATTTAGCATTGATATCGCGGAGAATATGTCGACGCGACACAAAACTACAATCAAAGTAAGTCTTAATTTGAAATATTTTAGAATTTGAATCCTATTAAATGTTTTGACCAAAAGCTGGACAATGGGAAGAGCTTTGAGGCGATTATGCGATTCGACACTGAAGTAGAACTCGAGTACTTCAGAAACGGAGGAATTCTTCACTTTATGTTACGACAACTTCTCAACTCTTAAAACGACCCCAAAATATATTTCTATATCAGTTATGAACTCAATATTCAGTGGAATCGAGTCTAAGAACTGAATTTTTATTTGAGTTCTATTTATATATATTTTGTTACAATTTTTCAATCAATTATCAAATGAAATATTAGAAGAAATAAATGAATTTAAATTTCTATTTGATTGTAGGCATTGTTTAATCAAAATTAATTGAATTAAGTAATAGTTTTATGGCTGTTATGATGAGTTGTCTGTAAGAGATTTGTCTGTGAAATGGGTTCAATCTATTGCTTGTTATTTATTGGTCTCATATATAGTCTGTTGGCATTCGTTTGCCTTTAGATTCATTTCTTCCCATTTTTCTCTTCTATCAAAGAAGTTGTATTTTCTCTGCCTTTTGGGCTCAACTGAAGAGTGGTTTTTATGAATGTGTTTGAGTCTTGTCTTGCGATCAATTGAATGAAGAAAGTGCACCACTTCTGCACAACTTCTCTACATTTATCTTAGAGTCGAGACAAGAGTGAAGTTAGCAAAAGAGCTGCAAAAGTGATGCCTTATTCAAGTTTCTGTGGACTGACAATCGAACGTTGCTATGGCGACAAGAAGTCGGCGCCAGTGGGTCGCGATCTCATTTTAATTCGGCGATGCGGCGCCTTATATCCTGATCAATTGATGCCGTTGTGCTCAACCATCAGTTCAGACTTTAACTTTCCATTTATGATGTTCTCAATGACTTAGAGCTAAAACTCAGAATAAAGAGAACAGAATCGAATAGAATCCTATTTTTCACAATACTGGCGGACGCGACAAATGAGTCGCATCTCTCTGTGCAAGAGTGGACTCAGTCCTAAAACACTGGGCCCTCCATTAATAGAATTAATGTTATAATTTGTGTTAGGGATGAAAATTTCAATGAATTACATCAACAGCTCTATTGAATGGAAACTAATTGAAACAAATCTCGATTTTCTCAAAAACTTTCGCTTCAATTGACAAAACAATGTGACAGTAGTTAAGATTCATTGGTTCCCATCACTGCTCCAGAATTGCATTAATTTTAGTGCTCAGCCATTCACTAAACTCAGTCGGACCAACATTTTTGCATATTCTGTGCACACATTGACAGTTGTTTCCCCCGTTTTGTGCATTTCATGAAAGCTTTGCTTCAAAATCTTTGCAGTTCTTCAATGCGGACATCACTGCTTGTGCTCATCACCCCATTCCCCAACACATTCCCCTCTTTTCTCTTCTGCTCTGTTGTGCTATAAACTCCAACATAGAAACATAACATCCCATTCCCCGCATCACTCTATGATTTACAGTCACTCGCAATATGTATTGTCCGGAAATGTTATGAGTGAATGAATGCCTCACAAAATGCAGAGACGAAGCCATTCACTCGCTATGTGTGCGCTCTTAGACAGAGATGTGTCTCCGGATCACTACTATTACACTATAACCAAAGTGGGGGAGAGGATGGAGAGGAGAAGAGAGGGGAGAGAAGAGGAGAGAGAGAGAGAGAGAGAGAGAGAGAGAGAGAGAGAGAGAGAGAGAGAGAGAGAGAGAACTTGGATTTTATAATAAAAGAGTGCATTTATTGTCTTCTATTCATTGAGGGTTTGTTCGACTTTTGTGTCATTAGATCATAACTAAGGACTGAGTTCTCATTCATATGAATAATAGTCTTCGCATTCTTTGGATCACTTAATGTAATCAAATGGAAAGTAAAGCCGTTTTGTCATTCAATACATAAAGTTTTATGACTTGAAATACAAAATATACTCAATTAATGGGGAATCGGATCTACTTTTTAGTTAAATAACAATAATTTGATTAAATTTTGGGTACGAATGGACTTTACTCTAATCAGAGACCAGTGAAGACATTGAGACATGAATTGGGACAAAAAGAAGTGAATGGATTGGAATAAAGACAAATGTGTGTCGAAATGATTGTTTGTGCCAAAGAGTCAAACCTCATGTCTATATATGGTTTGTCCCGTTTTCAGACTTCTCTCAGAGTGTAGTCAATGAGTGAGTTGGTGTCAGGTTTAGGGTCTCCTCGTTTAGTGTCAGAGAATTCAAAATATTAGTGAACATCAAATGCCTAACAATTGACATATTATTGAACTCTTGATTAAACCCAAATCTATTGGTTTGAATCTTTCAAAAGTCTGGTGTTTGAGAGTTTGGGTTAACTGTCGTGACGTCATCGGAACCTCGGAGTGAGTCTTGAGCGCCATGTTGTGAGAGTAAGGGTGTGACAACTGATAGTGAGTTAAGGGTATCTTTGCTCTGAATGTTGCCAACACTCCAGCACTGAATCTGCGGGCCATCAGTTCAAGTTTGCCTGAAGGAGGGCTTTTGTTTAGGGAGGGCTCCCAACAAACGCAAAGGGAAAGGAGCGGAACTTTAGTCGTATTGGAAAGTAGTGTTCAGTATTGGTTAATAGCATTGCTATCCCTATGCGTTGTTTTGAGCACAACTCCCACTACAGGCAAACTCCAACTCATGAAACTCTAAGTTTGTTAGACTCAGATGTATACCAATGTTTGCATATTATATGTGGACCACTACTACCACTACTACCACTCAACCTATCCCTACAGATAACACAAACTCTGTATACATTTGAGTCCAATTAGTAGTGGAGTTGTGTTGCACTCAACCATCGCATCACTCAATCGGTGATTCAGTGCTGACATTGGATTGGATTTTGGAAAACAATAATCAAAATCGTTTAATAGCGGGTCAGCTGTCGGCTAAAGGTCTGACTTTATTACTGTTCTCTCATTTCTTGAATTTTATTTCTATTTTAAACTGACTTTCAGTCAGAAAACTAAATATATTTCCAATGAATCCAAAATAAATAACTTTTGGGAAACTGATTCACTGTTTTTGTTGTCTTTATTGCACTTCACTCTGAAATCTGTGCACAGATTCAGTTATGGAAAGTAAACAAGATCACTTTTGGCATTATAATTCTGCTTGCTCAATTATTTATGGCTAAAAGTTGCCGGTTTAGGAACAGATTCTAAAATGAATGGTTTGTTTTTGTTAGAAGAGTGTCTCAAATGATCCACTTTTTTACATTTTTTGGTTCATTTGAATAAGAGTTCTGTGAAAGTGACCCAAAAATAAGTGGAAACCCATTTTGATTCAATCAATAAACAAATTTTCTCACAATTTTACCCTCAATTCAGTAAATATTAAGAAGCGATCGACAATTGTCTGAACGCCAACAGAAAGTCAGACAAATGATTGGTTTATATCCGAACTGAATATAACTCTATTCTGAGCCAATTTATTAGGAAATCCGCCAAAAATCTCATTCCCTGTAAACCATAGAACCTATCATTTTATTGAACTATTTATTAATCAACTTTTAAGGCTTTTCCTTACCTTTGGTTTATATAAATTGATATATATTTATAATTTTGTTGTTTTTTCTCAACTTAATAACAGAATATAAGCAAGCTCAACTCAACTGAGCTCAGCTCATAGCTTCTCCCAAAATTAGTTTACAACAAAACAAGTTATTTGATTTCAAAATAGTTGACTTCAAATGCTGTTTGTTCTCACTTTTAAGGCATTTGATCCGAAATATTTCATAAATCAAAACTTTTTTATTTTTTCAATCGAAAGAACATAAGAATATGAATAAGAACATGGTCATACATAGTCTACATGGTCAATGTTTACTAATATTCTTGAGTTTTCTCCTCAATTATATTGATCATGGGAAAAGTTTTTCTTCTTTATCCACTTAAGACTCGATAATTTCCAAACAATTGATGACAAAATAACAAATGAGCAAGATTAATTGAAATTAAATTTATGTATAAATTGATTCTAATTTCTGTATAATAGATGAGGAAAATTCAATTTTTATATATTATTTTCAATTCTATATAATGTTATTCAATGTATTGTTTAGATCTATAAAATGATAGGATATGACTCGAATGATCTTGATTCTCTTTTTATTCATTAATGAATCATTATGTATTCTTTAGTATTTTGTTCTTGGATATATGAATTATTTATATGAAAGAATCGTTTGATTGATTGATTTGAACCAATAGATTGTGATATAATCGAGAGATTTGATTATAAATTTTGAATTCTGTCTTCAATTTTGTGTGAATTGAATGGTTTGGGAAAAATAGTTAACATAAGAAGTGTCTCTTATTCTGTTCTGTATAAGGATTTCAGGTTTGGGTTCTATAATAGGAAATGAATCCCACGCTATCTCTTCCCTATCTTTTTAAGTCGAATTATTGCCACCTTTTCATTAGTTTACGTATAAATTTCTCAATGAAATAGTTTACAAACTATTTTCAATTCATTATAGTAAACAACTGATCAAAATTATGGTCAGATAAGTGAACCCCCTCTCAGTTGACGTCTGGCATCAATTTTGATGCACTCATTTTTATGAAAATTATAAATTCATTGAATATTTTTCGAATTTAAGCCAAGATTTGAAATAATCTCTTTGAATGATATTTGAACCGAATATAAAACTATTGAAAAGTTTGAAATAAAGACGTTTTTTGAGTGAACTTAATTCTAATGAGTATATAATGTTTGACTGTATTGTAGTCAACACTAATGGCTTTAAACATTGGGAAGTCATACAAATATATTGAATTAAGTGCCGGTTGTGTCGAAGAGCGGAGCACTGGATGTTCCGAACCTTTTATTCGAATGCAATCACTTCACAAAATGAATGAGTTTTGTGCTGAGCTATGAGAGGACTGTTCACTTGCATCCAATTAAGTGTAGGGAACAGAGAGGAAAATAAATTCAGTTATAAAATAATGTATCGGAACAGTAATACAATCCCTGAGAAGCTCTGAACGGAGCGACAAATAGACAAATATTGATATATAAGCGGCAATAAAATCCATTCGATCTATACTTTTGCTGCAAATCATAAAATCCAAGCGTTTGTCAAAAGACTTGTTTGCGATGCCATTGGTTTTGACTTAAACTCAATCAAACATTTTATAGCTTTCACTGATTCCATCATTTCTTACTCTATCGCCAGAACTGATCCGTCCGACAGATATCTGCCAAAATGGCAACGCTTTCACTGAAAATAAGTATCGCCGATAAAAATGTGGTCAAAACTATGCAATTCGAGCCCTCAATCATGGTTTACGACGCCTGTCGTCTCATCAAAGAGAAGATAACCGAAGCAAATGTCGGACAGCGTAAGAATCTCTCACTTTTCATAAGACAATCAGATATTGATTGCGATTCTATTCTAGCAAAAGATTATGGGCTGTTCCTCACTGATGAGGATCCAAAGAAAGGAGTCTGGTTGGAGCCAGGTCGTTCCCTCGAATATTATTTGCTGCGAAATGGAGTGAGTATTGAATTTACATTAAGTCGTGATTAATAGAAATTCGCGAAAATATTATTTATTGAGTCGAAGGAAAGTCATAAAGAATTTCGGTTTAAGACATTTGGAATCAATTCAATTAATTAGTTTTGTTTTGCTCTGTCGGACATCTCTTTCCCATTGGATAAAAGTTATCTAAACTATTGATTTTTTCAAACGATGCGCAAAAACATTAATATTAAGCGGAGTTCCGATTCCCTCTCTATCGATGCATCCCTTCCCCAAACTTCAGTCCATTTACTCAATTAATTTAATAAATTTATTTGTCGTAGGATTTGCTCGAATATAAAAGAAAAATGAGAACTCTTAGGGTTCGAATGCTCGACGGATCTGTCAAAACGGTTCTCGTCGATGACAGTCAGCCCGTCTCCAATCTTATGGTCGTTATCTGCACCAAAATAGGTATTCCTCTCTTCCTTCCCGTCCAATCCATTTGATTAATTGTCATGAAATATGTGGTCAGGCATAACAAATCACGACGAGTACTCTCTGGTTCGTGAATTCCCGGAGGAGATGATGAGCGGCACCCTCTCCTCTACCGGAACCCTCACTTTGAGACGTAAAGACAAAGACAAAGATAAGACATTAGACTCTAAAATGGAACAGTTGAAGAAAAAACTCAAAACAGACGACGACCTCAATTGGGTGGACCACTCGAAGACATTGCGTGAACAGGGCATCGATGAGGAGGAGACTCTTCTCCTCAGACGAAAGTTTTTCTTCTCCGACCAAAATATCGATTCTCGAGATCCGGTTCAGTTGAACCTACTCTATGTCCAGGCGAGAGATGCCATAATTGCGGGCACACATCCGGTCACTCTGGACGAGTCGTGTGCCTTCGCTGGTATTCAGTGTCAGATCCAATTCGGTGATCACATCGAAAGCAAACATAAACCGGGTTTTCTTGACCTCAAAGAGTTCCTTCCCAGAGATTATGCGCGAAGGGATAAGGCTATAGAAAAGAAGGTTTTCCTCGAGCACCGCAAACATAAGGGCGAGTCAGAACTCGAGGCAAAAGTCAATTATGTAGCAAGGGCACGTTCTCTCAAGACATATGGCGTCACATTCTTCTTAGTCAAAGAGAAAATGAAAGGAAAGAACAAATTAGTTCCCCGACTCTTAGGCGTCACTAAAGACAGTGTTCTCCGATTGGATGAGAAAACTAAAGAAATAATCAAAACCTGGCCCTTGACTACTGTCAAGCGATGGGCCGCTTCTCCTAATAGTTTTACCCTTGATTTTGGGGACTACTCTGACTCTTATTATTCGGTTCAGACCACAGAAGGGGAACAGATATCACAACTGATCGCAGGTTATATCGATATTATTCTGAGACGAAAGAAAGCAAAGGATCACTTCGGCATTGAAGGCGATGAGGGCTCCACTATGGTTGAGGACAGTATTTCCCCCTCCAAGGCTACTATCCTACAGCACCAACCCGGCCAAAAGCCCTCCAAACCGATAATAGAGGACTTGGCCATTCCCGGTATCATAAGGCCCGGTACTAATGGTCCGCAAACTATTAGTATAAAAGAAATGCCGGAACAACAGCTCACTTCAATTCAAAGTCAGGCACCGGTACAACAGTCGCCTCTTATGACAGCACAGCATCCAAAATATGTTCCGACGGCACTCTCTGAACCACAGAGAGCTTTGCACTCAACAATAGGTGTGGGTCAGGACGCCGTTCAGAAAGCTCTCAAAGAATTGGAAACTAAGGCAAAAATACCTGAATATGGGCCCGACTTTGGATGGAAACAGAATCAACTCGACGTCAAAAAGGAAACCGTCTCTTCACAAATGGCGGCACTTAATGCGGCCACAGCTCAGGTTTTGACACTCACTTCAGTGCCTGAGGAAGAATTAGATCACCCGGCGTTAGGGGCAGCCATCCATACAATTAGCACTAATTTGCCAGAAATGTCGCGCGACGTCAAAGTGATCGCCGCTCTCATTGAAGACGACGATAAGGGGGAGAAACTGATAGACGCCGCCCGCAACCTATGCAATGCATTCTCTGAACTTTTAAAAGCGGCCGAACCCTCGACTCGCGCTCCGCGACAGAATCTATTGAATGCTGCGTCCAAAGTAGGAGAGGCCACCACTAATCTCCTCTACACAATTGGTGAAGAGGATGAGTACGATAGAGAAGCAGCGGATCTACTGCTCAGTCTTTCCAAACCTGTGGCCAACGCAGCGGCAAATCTGGTTCTCAAAGCTAAAGACGTGGCCTCTCGTTGTAGCGATCAGGCGGCACAGAATAGAGTGATAAGCTCTGCGACTCAGTGCGCGTTAGCCACTTCCCAATTGGTGGCCTGTGCCAAAGTGGTTGCGCCCACTATTAGTAATCCCAATTGTCAGCAACAAATTATCGAAGCCTCTAAAGAAGTGGCCAAAGCTGTCGACAACATTGTTAGGGTTTGTCAGGACTCTTGTCAGGACCCCCACCTCATTGGTGACCTAAAGGCCGCCGCCGCCGATGTTAGTCAAGCGCTGAATAACCTCTTGAATCACGTGAGAAGTCTGAGTGACAATAGAGGGCGTCGACCCACAGAACATGACGGCGCTGTTGACACAATACTGGATGCAACGGACCGACTATTCAGTAGTACAGGTGATGCCACAGAAATGGTGAGACAGGCGAAAATTCTAGCGCAGGCCACCGCTCAGCTCATTCACAATATTAAGGGACAGGCGGAGACTCAGCCGGACTCTGATCTTCAAAAGCGTCTCCTGTCAGCGGCCAAAGTTTTAGCCGACGCCACTTCAAGGCTGGTCGAGGCGGCCAAAGGCTGTGCTACGAATCCACACGATTCTGATTCTCAGGCGGCCCTCAAAAGAGCGGCCGAAGACTTGAGGAATGCAACGAATTCTGCCGCAAGTAATGCACTCAAACGAAAAGTGATCACTCGTTTAGAGTCGACTGCAAAACACGCGACAGCAATGGCCACACAGAATATCGCTGCCGCTCACGGCTGTGGGCCCTATAATAACAACGAAGTTATTCAGGATGAGCTCATCCAAGTCTGCAGAGAGGCATCCGATCAGATCCCTAAAGTTGTTCAGGGAATCAGAGGCACCCAAATAGAACCGGACAACACTAGCAAACAGTTGGCGTTAATCAATGCCTGCGATTTATTTGTGGGACCGGCATCTCGTATGGTCTCGACCTCTAAATCGGCGATTCCCACGATTACAGACCAGTCTTCTGCCATTCAATTAACCCAATCCTCTCAACAATTGGCTGAAGCCTTGACTGAACTGCGAACCCATTTGGTGAAAGCACAGGAGGCCTGCAGCTCCTCCATGGAAATCGATGCCGCCATTGAGTCGATTCGCGATTTAGACCGAGAATTAGCCGAATGCAGAAAAGCTGCCATTAATTATCAATTGAAACCACTTCCCGGTGAAAACCTCGAGTATTGTTCTTCACAACTGAACACTACCTGCAAGTCAGTGGGCTCTTCAATGGCACAGCTCTTGACCGCTGCCTCCCAGGGAAATGAAAATTTCACGGGTCATGCGGCCAGAGATGTTTCAAATGCTCTTAAAAACCTAACCAGTGCTGTGAGAGGGGTAGCCTCCACTTCAACTGAGAGAGACGTCCAAATGAGAGTAATCGATAACGCGAGGGATGTGTTGGAAAAATCGATTTCATTGTTCGAAGAGACCAAATGGGCTCTTCATAACCCTCACGATAGAGAACGACAGCAAAGGCTGACTCAAGTGGCAAAAAGCGTTTCCAATTCCCTAAACAGTTGCGTCAATTGTCTTCCCGGACAACGCGATGTCGACGAATCGATTCGTATAATAACAGACGCGACTCAACTCATTGGAAAGGATCTGCCCCTAACTCACAAGTCTTATAGCGAACTACAAACTAACCTTTCAATGGCTGCCACCAAACTGAATGAGGCCACTTCTGATGTCATTGAAGGCTCCAGAGGTCCGAGTCTTTTGGCGCCGTCTTCCAAACAATTCAGTACTGCCTTCACTCAACTTTTTGATTGTGGTCTGGAAATCGCGGGTCAGTCTAAAGATTACGAAATCCGATCGCAAATGCTGTCCAGTTTGAAGACACTGTCGATGTGTTCGAGTAAACTCCTTGTTTCTGCCAAATCAGTATCCGTTGATCCAAACGCACCGAATGCCAGAAACCTTTTGGCCTCTTCTGCCAGATCTGTGACCGAAAGCATTAATAACTTGATAAACGTTTGCAGTTCTTCAGCCCCGGGTCAGAAAGAATGCGATTCTGCGATCAGAAACATCCAAATGATGCGATCACTTCTGGATAACCCGACGGAACCGATCAATGACTCGACATATTTCGAGTGTTTGGAAACCGTTACTGAAAGGAGTCGACGACTCGGAGACGCGATGACTGGTATCGCAAATCACGCGAAAAAGAACGAACACATGGAGTTCGGACACTCAGTCAAAGACGCCTCCGATTCTATTTGCGGTCTTTTGGAAGGAGCGGCTCAGGCGGCATATCTCGTCGGCTCTTCAGATGCCTCGAGTGTTGCCGGCAGATCAGGTCTGGTTGACGTCAATGCCTTCCATAAGGCCAGTGAAGCCATTCAGTCTGCATGTCATCAGTTGGCCACCCGTTCCAGTAATCAGCAGCAGATCCTGTCGGCTGCCACTGTCATCGCAAAGCACACGTCTGCGCTCTGCAACTCATGTCGCGTCGCCTCATCAAAAACAACGAATCCGGTGGCAAAGCGTCACTTCGTTCAGTCGGCCAAAGACGTGGCCAACGCAACGGCCAGTTTAGTCAAAGAGATCAAAGCCTTAGACCAGGACCCGAACTCTGAGCGCAATCATTATAACTGCGCCGAAGCGACGAAACCACTTCTCGATGCCGTCGAAAATTTGACAGTTTTTGCCAGTTCTCCAGATTTCGCTCCAATTCCGGCCAAAATCAGTGCCAAAGCGCGTTCATCCCAAGAACCGATAGTCTCTTACGGCCGGTCCATAATCGAC
>JAQGBD010002151.1:0-11311 GCA_034698165.1 Punctoribates punctum
GCTCCCATTGCTTAACATAGGGTCCAATTTTGGGTCAGGCGTTCAAAGTGATTTTAGAAAGGGTGTGAACATAGGCGGGAAGATATTAAAGAGGTTCGACTGTACATATCGCCCTGCTCAAGAAGTACCTCAACAAATGATTGAAGAAAACTTAGCGGTGACACCATTGGCAAGAAATGGTGAGCCAATAGATATCGCAAAGGGAGTGGTATTCATGGCCTCGTCTCTGGCCGAGTGGATTGACGCAGAAAACCTGGACATCACAGGGGGAATCTGAGTTAGGTGATTCAATAAATAAAGTACTTCGAGGCATAAAATATCGTATTCTTGATAAGAACTTCAAACTGTTGGCGATTTTAATAGAGATTTCATTGATATGTAATTTAAATCGCAAATCATTGTCAAACTTAGTGAAGATTTCACACCTAATACACGAGTTTCGTTAACTCTGGTTAGCGGTCTATTCTTAAAGAGGACCTGGGTATGTTGTTCCAGTCCTTTGGCATCTAAACATTTTAATCAGTTCTGGTATTAGCAGGCACAATTTTGACAGATTCTGTCATTTGTCTAAACATTTTAGATGCAAAGAGTGAGTATGATCAAGAACATTTCAAATATATCATAATAATTTTTCGTGGTAATGAATAAAACAGATTTATCAAGGTTGAAACAAGGAATTACTTTCATTACTCATAGGTACTAGATGTTTTGGATGAGTATTTAAAAGTTGACCATAATCAAGGTAATTTTTCTTATTCAATAGATTCAATAGAGTTTACTTTATTTGAACAAATATTCAGAAAAATAATTTTCTCTGTTAATTAATTAGAGCAGGGGCAAATGTCTGACTGCCTTGAATAGTTTGGCACCTGGACCAGCACCTACCTATAATTGAGATGTAAAAATAGACATTGTACATTTCAGATCCTTCGGTACAGGCACCAAATACTGGGTCCTTTGCTATGACCAAGGACAGTCCAAGGTATTTATCGCCTTTGCACTGAGCAGGCTCATATATTGTTGCGTTTTCAATATTCATTTCATTTCCTTTTCAGTAAATAATCAGTGAATATAATATAAATTTAACTTGTTCAATTTACCGTTAAGCCGATTGCTATTAGTATAGAAATCTGTGAGCGATATTGGAATCCTTTGGTTTGATCTTGGTCTTGTTCCGTTGAAATAATCTTGGCCTGTGAAATTGTAAACTCGAAACGAGTTGCTTGATACATTGTAGGCTGTTGGTGGAAATAAACAATCGATGTATTCGAAATATGAGCCAGGTGAGCAGAGATCAGTTGAGAAATATGTAGCTTTTCCAAATTGCCTAGGGGAGAAATCTGGTTTTCCCGTATGTAAAAACCAAGTTACTTTCACCTCATTTATTAATGGCTACTCACCTGATTGTCTGATGTATGGAAATTGATCTAGGTTTTTATTTGTGAAAGTATATTAGCATTATTTTTATCAAGAAAATATTAATTATTACGGAAAATGTGTCCTTGGTCCATTGAATATTTGCCACAATCAGCTAGTAAAAATAAATGAATCAGACCGATGAAAGCAAAAAGCATAATTTTAATCATGCTTGTTCAAAATAGTTTCGATGATTTGAAGCGAGATATTTTGATTTGTCTGTCCCTCGTCAGTGACAATAATGCAAACGGTTTATCCGTGCTTGGTCCTTTTATAGCAGTTCAACGTCTAATTAACTAGGTGTTCAACACTCGCTTGATTTGAAAAGTTCCTTGAACCATGTTTAATAGCTTGCTAACATCTGTTGAGGTTTCATATTCTTTCAGATAAAAAAGAATATCTGGTCAATAAATACTCAATTTTGAATTATGAGCAGGAGCAATTTTACAATTAACTATATTTTTAGTTTTCACCCGGGCAAACATTTAAGCTGTTTATGTTTTCGATAGCTATTTACAACTCAAGCTTGACAGATGTTTGCAAGGTTAAAAAGCGGGTTCAAACAACTTTAATAAAGGAAAAAAGTTAGAATTCATTTGAAAATTTTGAAATATACATGTATTTATTTTAATGGGAAAAATGTTCTTGGCTCCTTTGCTTTCAATACGAGTGCTCGTTGTGTCCTGGGTCATCGCTAAGAGACAGATCATTCACAACAGAGCCGTTCAACGAAATACTTGGAATTCAAGCTATGATTTCATTGTTGTCGGCGCCGGAGCTGCCGGTTGTGTCCTCGCCAACAGACTCACAGAAGATCCCAATGTAAATGTACTTTTATTGGAGGCCGGAGGTGGCCAGGGTGCTATTTGGACAGACATTAGTAACCTTTGGAGTATAATACCCCAGCAAAGGCCTGACATTCAGTGGCAATACTATGACGAACCCAATCCTAAAGCTGGCGCTCAGTTCCCACAGAGAAGAGTCAATCGTTTTATGGGGAAAGCCATCGGAGGCAGTACCACACACAATAACATGATATATATCCGAGGAAATCCCAAATCATTTGACAATTGGTCCAAAGAATACGGAGCCGTCGGTTGGAGTTATAGAGAGGTTATGCCGTTCTTTCTTAAGTTTGAAAATAATACCGATTGGAGAATAGTGAAGGAAAGCCCTCACTTTCATAACACTAGCGGCCCTGTTCAAATATCATCTACCAGAGACGTTTCTAATTTATTAAATCTGCTTGAAAATGACTACAATGAGCAAGGTTATCAAACAACAGATGTCAACGGTCCCAATCAGACGGGAACTGCTATTCTTCAGCGCTTTTTCGATACCAAGGGTTTCAGAGTTAGCAGTGGAACAGCTTATGTTGACCCCAATCCTCACCCCAACAATTTGCATGTAGTGACCAGGGCACAGGTCATAAAAATAATATTTAACGGCAACAGAGCTATTGGAGTGGAGTTCAATAGGAATGACACGTCATATGTAGTCTACGCTCGAAAGGAAGTGGTTCTCAGTGCAGGTAATTGAGAAAAATACAATTGTCAATCATCTTGATCAAACCATTAGTTAAAATTTTGCTTATCAATAATTATTATTTGATCAAGATACCTATAAAATCAAAATTAAATTATAACAAAGAACCTAGGAAAGTATAATTTAAATTTTTTTTTTAAGGTGTCTATAATTCGCCCCAGCTCCTCATGTTATCAGGAGTGGGCCATAAAGATCATTTGAAATCATTTGGAATAACCCTGGTCACTAACCTCCCAGTTGGGGATAACCTCAAGGATCACGTTGGTCTTGGCCTAGATATTCCAATTTTGGACCCTCATTACTACGGACAGGAGCCCTCGCAACTACTCTTACCAAAATTAGTCCAGTTTATTTCCAATCTAACAGGATCATTGAATTTATTACCTAACCGGGTGAAATATTTCAGCACTAAAAGCAACAGAGATAATCGTTTTCCCAATGCACAAATTATAGCCAGGGTCTTTTCAACTACGTTTTCTTATTCACTTGCATTAGTCCGACCCATAAGTCGAGGTTCAGTACGTCTTCAGTCTTCGAGTCCTTATATCGCACCAAAAATTCAGACCAATGTTTTCGGTGAGTCACGTGATTTTGAAGATATGCTCGAAGCAGCAAGGTGGGCTTTCTATTGGATAGAATCACAAAGGTTCAATATATCTCGTTTAATAAGAATACCAGAGCTGGAAAGTTTTGGCTGTCCCTCCTGTCCCAACCAATATATTTATGAATGTATTAGAGGTCTCAAATGTTTGATCGGTAAACTAAGTGGGACTGCTTACCACCCTGGTGGCACCTGCCGTATGGGTGGCATCAATAGAGATGATGTTGTGGTCGACCCACAACTAAGAGTGAAGTCAATCAATGGTTTACGTGTTTGCGACGCATCCATATTCCCGGATAACCCGAACTCCAACCCGGCGGCCGCTGTTTTCATGATCGGCGAGAAATGCGCTCAAATTATCAAAGATTGTCATCAATTGAATTGATTAACGAATAAATAGTTTCTCATTAATAAATATAACAAAGTTATTCTCAATTATCAAAAAGAAAAAAATGTAGACCTAAAATCAAAGATTATCATGTTTAAATCAGACATCGTCAAGCTCATCGACTTTTAGGGGGGGTATAGCTCGGAGGAACTTTGCACCTAAAAAACCAATTTTTCGACTCCGACGGCCATTTTTTTTGCTTCGCCGGCTCGATCTCAGGAGGGAGGGGGTATTTTCCAAATTTTCGGCCTCAGGGGTGGTATTCCGGGCTATACTCCCCCTTTGGCGATGCCTGTTCAAAACCTAACTTAACTTAAACTAACATAAACTAAAATGATATACTCATGATAATTTTTAATTTTTTTTTGTGATTTAGTGTTTCGTGATTATGGGCTTCTTCCCTGACTGTAGGTGCTTGGGCGTTGTCCTTTTTAAATATTGAATAGATACTAGAGACCTTTTTCATTAGCAAAAAATCAGTCATAATGAAGCTGACCTTGTTAAACTCACCCTTTAAAACTCAGATTTTCCAAACATTTTCAAATAAAATTAAAGAAAGGGTCGTCCATATCTCAACTTTACAAGGGGGGGGGGCAGGATCCAACAAAAAAATAGGGGGGTTTTGGCTATTTCGCACTCTTCCCCCTCCTTGTGTTCACTCATCTAGTCACACTTAATCCATTTGTTATAATTCTTTTTAGGGCGACTCTGGTGGTGGTGTCGTCCAGTATTTGGATGAAGACGAGACCAGAGCCGTATTGGTCGCCATTTTAAGGGGGGTTGCTGGTTGGGGTTGCAAAAATTTAACCACACGTGATTCATATATGGTTCCTGTGAAATATCATTTGGATTGGATCTATCAACAAATAAACGGAAATTGAGGCCAACGATCACAAATTAATGAATATTTTTATTTTAACCTTTACATTGATTACCGTATAGTTATCAAGTTAAATATATTGTATCCATGATGCAAAACTTCGAATTTAAGCTGAGTAAAATTAAATTGATGCTCGTTGAAATATTTCGCATAAAGTACATAGATCTCTTCATCTTCTACCAAGATTAAAGAATCTGCTTTCAAAACGAGATGGCCAAATATAATTATGAGATTTCATGAGATTGTTATCTCGGTCCATTTCACGAATGGTTGCAAAACATCTCGCGAAAATGCATACGATGGGCCAAGGAATAAGTTAGACGAGTGCAGAATTCCGATTGATTTTTTCCAGCAGGTTCATTCACGTCATAGAACTCCACAAGGCATTCGCCATTTTTGAATAAACTCAATTTTGATGATTCATTGAAATTAAAAAACATTTGTTTTTCTTCGTTATCAAGAACATCTTGTGGAACAGCTATTAATAATTCTTTTTCATCATTTATTTCAGCTTTATCTAATAAATTAAATAGTGTCTTCATGCCATTTTCCTGCAGTTTTGGGAATTTGTTCTTGTAAAAAAATGCGAATATACCAAGAAGGTAATTTTTAGACAAATATTCGTTAAATGATGTAGACTTTCCAAGAATGGGCACATTTTTATCCTGTAAAAGCTTGAAAAATTTCATTTCATTTTTAAACGTATAATTGCCCAAATTCATCCTGGTGTTTGAGAACGGGTGCGAATATGTGTGTGATAAAAGTTCGGTCACGTCGGCCATTGTTGCGAATCCGTGTCTTACCTGGTTTAAAATTCTTGAGATATTTGTTTGAACAGATGATTGGAAAATCTTGAAATCTTGCTGAATTTGATAAACTGAGTCAATTTTCTGGTCGCTTAAAAATTTTGAATAATTTTTGAATACATTGCTTAAATCATTGATTCTTTGTTCATTTAGATTCAAATCATCCAGCAAGGCGACGCAATTATTGATTGTTGATTCGTCAATTTTATTTGAAATTGAATTCAGCTTGATGTCTTTCCTGAAAAGCCTTCGCAACTCATTTATCGGATATAATGAGAATTTGATTTGTTTTCCCAAACCATTAGTCCCTCGGAGGAGGAGTTCCGTTGAATTTCTCATTAGTTTCATGGCTTCGATTAAACTTTGAGGAATAGTATCAGGAATAATATCCCCGTATATTTCAAATGTGAACTTGCTGAATTCAGATATATCGCCATTTGTGTAATTCAACTTTGCGCTTCCAGTTATTGATCCAATGGTCTCGAATAAATTTTTGAGTTTAATTTCCATTTCACCTTGGAGTTCCATCTTATCCTCTTCTTTATCATTTCTATCTTCAACAGAAATGAATATATTTCCGCCCCACTGAATGCCTATTACCATGTGTGTCGCTTCCGTTATTTCCAAAATATCAAGGTCAATTAAATTTTTAACCTCGGAGTCGACGGGATTGAATTGTTGGAAACCAGTGGTAATCGACGAGAAGAGCGAAATTTTTTGCACTTTTTGAGCTCTTTTTCGTGTCTTTTAGGAACTTGCCTGCCTCTTTTGCTTCTATAAGTCCAGCCATTGCACTAATCTTGAGTTCTGCTTGGACATTGAGCAAGTCAAACTTTTCAGTTAATGTGTTTGATCTGGCATATTCTAATTCAATGTTTTTGTTCCAGGTTAAAACTATTGCCGACGATGGAAGTGGTTTTGTCAATAGATTGATTCGATGAAATTTATCAGTTCTCAGGTTATACAGTTCACCAAGTTGTCCGACTCTACCGATGGATGTCATATCCATCACCTTGGATAAATTTTAATTAAAAATTGAATAATTAATAAATACAAAAATAGAATCTTAAAAATCAGGTCATCATTAAAATTGAGAGTATTTTAGTCACTGATGTGCTATGCATCAGACCTCAGGAGGGGAAGGGGTTTAGTCGAATTTTTTTCGTAGGAAAAAGAGTCAAAAGAGACCAAGGTAAACCCTTTGGTAGGGAAATATTTTCGAGGGCGGGGAAAAATATTTTTAATTTTTTAGGTGGGTTCATCGACTAAACTTAGGGGGTATACCCCTCCCCCTTGGACAAAAGTGACTTTGATCAATCTAATGGGACACTCAGTCCAATACTCACCGATTCAGTTGAGTCATTACATTGAACTTGGAGGCAAAGAGCGGTCAAAATGACCAAGGTATTTGTAACGCTTTTCAATTCAATCATTTTTATTAAATAAAACAAATTTATTGATAACTGTTTAATAACTGATTGGTATCTCTTATCAGAGCTTCAAATGCAGGATAAGTGAAAAGTTTGAACATTTGGTCTATTTATCAGATTAAATGTTTTGAGATTCTTGCACGTATTTCAATTGCCTTGTTTATATTTTCATTAATTAATCGGCCAATTCAATTGCTTAATACCTTGAATAAAATTTTATATAATAATTATCTAACAATTTAAAGTGAGATAAATTATCTTGATATAATTAAAATATTACATTTTATATTTAACTGGATATTTAGGTCAGTCCAAAGTTTCATACATATGTAGTTGTATTTTATTTTTTCAGTACTTTTAAGCAATTTATTAAATTGGGTAATAATCTGCAGTAATAGAAAGCAAGCACATTTTTGAAAAGGCTTTGAAATTAATATAGTCGTCACCAAAATGGGTTAATTAATTATATAACCTGGAACATTACTCCAAAAATATATAATATAATGTAATGGGATACGCCACTGTCAAGGGGGTGCCAAATCCCTGGAGGGTATATCCCCCCATTACAGGTCCGACACAACGGGGGTTGCCAAGCCCCGCTTGCCAACAGTGCTGCCCACCCCCAAGGGTTGGGCGCACTACAGGATGGTCTGGTGACCCCTCCGAATAACTGAGTAGTCAAAGATCTCTCTCCACTAACTTTTATTGTGTGCCACAAATGTATACAAAACTAAGAGTGAGTGGGAGCCGATCTGAGCCCAAGTATTTATACCTCTCTAGTAGAGGTATAAATCATGAGGTGTCTCACACCTCATAAATGGTGTTTCCGGGCACGTAGTGCTCCGGTCAGCATAAAGCGACCGGAGCTGAGGTGCCGATCTCAGCATAATCCTGTACATTGTCGTCAGTTTCTGCTGACGGCAACAACACAACAACCCTTTCCACTACCTTAAGGCAGGTAAGCCCATTTTATTGTAAATGAATTGTCTATTCATTTACAATAAGAATTTTAATACAAACAATAGAATTTTTAGAACTAGTTAGTATTTTGAAATAAAATTTAACTTATCTGGGTAAGTTTGAAAAAACGAAATATTAAATTTTCTATTATTATTCAAGGAAAATAACCATGTCAATGTACTGGCACATTCTCAAGATCATAATATAAATAATGTACTAATTTTCCCTATCATTCAACTCTGGAAAATTTTCCAAGGTCATAATTTTATTATAACAAGATATTTGATTATTAAATTTTATTCTGGTTCATTTACCCCAGCTAAACTAGTTTTTTGAAATGAATTTTTGAACTCATTTTGATCCAGTTCATTTAATAAAGAGTTTGTAATTGAAATGAATACTATTGAATTTTACCAAGTTCTTTTTCAGTACATTTTCAGTTATTTTAAATTATTATTACTCATCCAAATTATTATCCGGCTCATATTTAGAATGTACCAACACTGGCCAGCAAACAATTTAACTAAAGTAAGCTTGATCAATTGAAAATACTCTATTAACTCTGTGTTTTCCGATAAATCAGCAGGGTTGTCTAAAAAGAAAGGGCAAATCAAAACTTAAAAGAGTTTCCTTTATATTTGACACGAATAATAATCATGGTAAATAGTTCGGTTATTTATCTTGGCCATTGTTACGGAAATAATGTCCTGGCTATTTAACGATACAAAGAATAATGTAAATGAACAAGTTCACTTTTAAATTTTATCGTTCTTCAATCAATTCAGCAAATATCATTTGAAATAAAAAGAATTTATAGTTTATCTTGCTGATTTTAACCTAAATTTAATTAACCAAGTTCACTTTATGTGGGGGCGGATTAAAAGGAAGTGTGGGTGGGTTCGACACCCATCCGATTCCGATCACCATTTGTCCGACAAAGCCATCAATGGGTCGGTGTTTGTCCACCGGTTGGATATACTGAAAGGTGGTCTGAGGTCCGCCCCAATCAGTATATTGGAAGTCATCTCTATTGAGGAGCCGGTGCTGTGCATAGTATGGATATATCGGGTAATTCCAGTCATTAAAACCTTCGGTGAAATAAAGGGTTCCGATGTAAATGGTCCGGTCCCTTTTGTTATGAACACTTATATGAATGTGCCTGGTTCTGTTGTAGTACCAACCTTAAATTCAAATCACATTAATTACCATGAACATATTTATCAAGTTTAGAGAAGGTCAGGTTCTTCGACCTAGAACAAAAATTACAGGGGGAGGGGCAAACCTTTCCTTGGCCATCATTGATCAAGCTTTAAATACGAACCTGGTAAAACAGTGATAAAATTGACCATGCCATTTTTATCTGTCTTCTGAGCCCCTCTCAAAAAGAGCGAGTTGTCTGTGGGCTGAGCATGGGTTGAATTTGAATAAAATGGCTTGCTAGGATCAATCTTGGTATAGCTGGAGTAGTAACCGACAGCGTCCGGCTGCCATACAGTGACCCAGAACCCTTTTCTAGGCTCACACGTCAGGGCGTCCGTGAAATACAGGGTCATATTGAAGGGTATTCCTGGTCTATATTCCCGTATATCTCGTCTGATAATATTCTTTTCAATATAGAGGAGACCCTCCGGTGTCTCGGGCTTCAGCTCACACTGGTGCTGTCGGTCCTCCCGTTTAAACCTTGCACAGTTTGTCAGGCATTCGATAACACCTTGCAAAAGGCATAACAACAGAAACACTTCCATAATACTCATCAGGAAATGAAGAGTTGAATAAATATTTCATTTTTATATGAGTTCCTCGTTTATAATGAATTGTTTATTAGTGGGAAATACAATGAGCAAGCTCACAATTTTTATGAGTAGATAGAAACATCTTAAATAAAAATATTAGAATATTATTTGTCAAGTTTTATTTTTTTATTTGTATTTAATTTTTACCTTGCTCCATATTGGTTAGGTTTGCTCTTGTTGACTTTTCAAAAATTGGATACCTTGACCATCAATCTGACACATATAATGTGAAAATGTAAAGATAGGGGCTCAACAAAAATTTGATTGTACTAGCTGATTAAAATTTTCTTTTGGGATTAGAATAAAATCACTTTTTTTTCTCTCTACTAAAATGACCTGGTTTATTTTGATTTTGATACACAAAATTTTAAAAATACAATTAAATTAATTTTACCAGGTAAATTGCACGATAAATAATTTATAAATTTATTGGAATTGATTAACAAAATTACAGCTTTGAAACAGTAATTTAACAAGAACAAAATGTTTATCTATAATAACTAAAAACTTTTTTAAATTAATTAACAAGATAAAATAAATCAATAGATAGAGATAATATGGTTGATGAAGCTCTAGTATTACTGGGTGAAATTTTTGAATAAATATTGCCTGATAAATTTGTAACCGAGATCATGAATGGTGTCTTTTAACTCTTCAATACGATCTTCTCGTAGTACAGTCTTCAGGTCTGGACTCCATTTACTCATTCTGTTCAACAGTTGCTTACATTCAGGTCTTTGATTGAAGTCTTCAGAAAACAAACAAATATTCAAATAAAATAAAAGTATTCGGAACTTATTGTCAACAATTGTGTTCATATATCGCAATGAATGAGAATTCCTGAAAAATAAACTTGTTAATTTTATTGTATTATTTTAAATAACTAACAATTCATCTTGGTCATCAATTGTGAATGAGGACTCGTATTCCAAATCGGTTAATCCAAATATTTCTGTCGCAATGACTGCGAGACTATAGATATCTGACTTTGTGTTGTATTCATGGGTTTCCTCCTTTTCAGGAGCCATATACCGGCGATCACCCTGTCCTTCGGTGTGGTTGAACTTTGACTGTAAATTACTATTAATGTTAGAACTTATGTCGTTAGAAATGACTTCTTTTTGATGAAGTTTTGATATTCCGAAGTCACATAACTTAAGGAATCGTCCGTCACTTCCATCAGAAATGAGGACATTCTCTGGTTTGGATTGTCGACACAAAGGAACTGTATTTATAGGTATGGATTGCATTCACTTTCAGTCTATTCCACAAAAATTCACGAATAATTAGATTAAAAGTAATTTCAGTCTTGATTAGAATGGGATCACGAACTACCTTGCTTGATTTACTAGTTCCAAGCTGTCCGTCCCCATTATTACCCCAGCCATAGATCACCCCTTCCTCAGAGAGGGCTAAACAGTGAAACTCTCCACAACTTATTTGTATTATATTCTTGTCATCAAAATAATCAATTTTATGCGGTTTTTGAACT
>JAQGBD010002152.1:0-11309 GCA_034698165.1 Punctoribates punctum
TAAAAGTTAAGGACAACTCATTGGTTATAAGAGAGAAAATGTCTACAAAAATATAATAATCAATAGTTGGTTGTGAGCCATAACCATAGTAACCATAAAAACAATTAAATATTATTGTTATTGCTTTTGGTTTAGTGTTTTCTTCAGACAACCAGTCCTTTGATTGTTGTCTATGTCTTTACAATCAGTTATGAACAACTGTGACCTCCGTAGGGGTCGGGGACGGCCTCGAAAGTTCGATAAGAGTGGTCAGGTATTCATTTGCGATTGGATGGGTTGCGACAAAAAGTTTAATCAGAGGTTTGTTTAACACCAATGGCTGTCAATTAGTCACTTCTTTGAAACGTCTTTACTTAGTTTTTAAACCAATTTATCAAACAATTGTCTTATTATTTATTGAAAAACAGCTGTAATTTGAACAAACATTTGCTCATCCATTCGGGTAATCATCCGTTTAATGATTAAACTAAAACAATATGATAACCATTTTATTTCGGTTGACTTCAGGGGACCGACCATTTGCTTGCGATTGGCCTCAGTGTGGAATGTGGTTCACTCAGTCCAGTAATCTTAATAAACATTATTTAACGCACACGTAAGCCATCCTTTTATTGTGGGTTTCCTCTGATTAATGGTATTGACTGTTGGACAGGAATGAGCGGCCATTTAAGTGCAATTGGCCCGACTGTGACAAGAGGTTCAAACAGTCGAGTAATCTAAACAAACACAGACTCGTCCACACCGGTAGACAACCACTAATTTCACTCCCGTTTAATCAATTTATCGGTATTTTAGGTGAAAAGCCCTACATTTGTGACTTCCCTCAGTGTCAGAAGAAATTTTCACAATCGAGTAATTTGAAAAAACATAAACTTGTTCATTCGGGTCAGTCTAACCTATTGTGGGATCAACCCATTCAATACTTGTTTGATATCTTAGGCGAAAAGCCCTTCCGATGTCATTACAATGGCTGCGGAAAACTGTTTGACCAGAGCTGTAATCTTAATAAACATTATTTAACTCAGTAAGTGTTCCGTCCCTCAGCCCTTCCCTCAATCTTTTCTATGGATTGTTAATTAATGTTTATTTTAATGAAAGTATTGGTCATAAACCGTATTCCTGTGATTACCCGCAATGCGGGGAAAAGTTTTCGCAGTCATCGAATCTGTCGAAACACTTCCGGTCCAAACACTCAACACAACCGCCAATATCACTGACCAACAGCTCGAACGGCGGCACCGATGAAACACAACTATTCAAATGTGATGTCTCTGATTGTGATGTTATTCTGAGCGATGCAAACGCTTTCACTGAACATAAACTAAAACATTCGGAAACTAATGATCTAAAAGAAGAGCCAAACAAACGACAGAAACGAATGAACAGCACTAACGCTATAACACTGATTAACGAGTTAGAGACCCACCGGTCCTTCATTCAGAACAGATTCAACTTCGAGACAATGCCTTTGAGTTTGAATTTGGGTTAAAATTTGCGTTTTCTTTATTAATCGATAATTAACTTCAAAGTACTACTCATTGAACGACTTTTCCTTAAATATCAGTTCCTTTCAATCAAATAGTGTTTTCTCTAAACTTTTCGACTCTTATTCGAAAACTATTTTAGAAATCAATGGTTATTAAGACAATGAAAACTACTTAAACAGCTTTAAAGCAATAATTATTCAGTTCTTAAATCAGATAATTATATAATTTTTTTGTAAATACTGTATATTTTGTTCATTAATTTGAAATTTAAAATATTATTTCATTTCTCAAAGTTTTGTATTTAATTCAAATACCAATCGATAGTAAGAAAAGTTATCCAGAATTGCGTCAATCAATGGATTGAATTAAAGTGAGAAATGGTAGCAATGGTTGTAATCATGCAATTTATGTTCATTTTGTTTGTAAAATCTTTTGTTATTCTTTTCAATAAATATTTAATTGTCGGCATTTCCTCTCTTCTATGAGTGATAACCATCTTTTTTTAGCTTGCTCATTTATAGTCCAAGCTAATTTCATCGTCAATGTGGATATACTGAAAGCTGGCCGACAATTGATGACAATTGAAGGTAAGATTGTTTTAACGTTTATTAGTATGAAATGAAATCAGAGTCTAAATTGAGAGATATAATTGTCATGTTTGATAATATGAGCAAGGTAAAAACTGTATAACTTTGACATAAATGGCAAACTTAATAAATTAATAGCAATCAACTCATGTCAGTCTCGAGTTCAAGAAACTGTTCCTCAGCTGTTCTCCCGTTTGGAGTCTCTGTTTCTCTCCCGAACTCATTGACTCTATTATTAGTTTTGTCTAATAATTGAATTCTGTTTTGTTTGTCTTTGTCGTCGTCGTCGACCTCCTCCTCATCGTCGTACAGATTTTTGATTCTGTCCGCCATAATAATGATTCCGATATCAAAAAGTGATCCGAGAATCATGAAGGCAAAGGAAGCGCTGTGTAAATATACCCGGAATTTGTCGATATCATAGAGCCAACAGTTACCCGTCTTTCCTGTTTTTAAAAATTCAATTTTTTAGATAAAAGAAGATAAAAATCAGTTGAATTTACATTTCGACAAATATTAGTGACTAATAAGCAATTCAATATCATTTATTCTGACTCTTATTAGAGGAACTTGCAAACTATTTTTTGACTTACAACTGACTCACTTGATTAGCAGGGATGGAATATTCAAAAATTCCACTGTTATTTAAATTTGGCAATACTAAATCAATTGTACTTGCTCATTGTTTATTAAGTGTCTATAATTGTTGTTATCCTTGAAAAATCCCTCTTTTGAGAAGAATAAGGAGATTAGAAGTCATTTGATTATTTGCTTAATTCAAGTCTATTGGTGTCATAATTATGGTGACCTTCCCTTCCCTTCACTATCTCTTGTGAAACATTGTTTTAACTGATGGGAAATATCTTCTGATGGTTTGATTTTAAAGGATATGATTATCAAAGACAAAGTTCTTTGCGTTTAGTTCTCAAACTATTTCGAAATGATTTCATATAATATCGATATTGAGTTATGAAAAGCACTGCGCCTTTCAATTGCTTATCGGATAGACTTTAAACTCAAAACTGATTACAAAACATTCAGTTATCAGAGAATTGTTTCAATGAGTTTCTGGGAATCAATTGGAATTCACTGACCACAAGACTCTTCCCAAACAAGACACGCCGAGTCCGTTATGGCGCCAAATATTAGGGGATACGGAATGAAAGCTTTCAAACGGAATAAATATTTTTAAAATTCAATACTTTTTAGATTTGAAGCGAATTACCGAAAACAGCGAAAAAGCTGCCAATGATTCCCATCGCAAAACTTTTGTCTTTAGGATCGACACATCTTTTTGGATGAAGTTTAAAAATAAAGAATATTTCACAGAATTGAAATCCAAGAGATATACCTCAAAGTTATTAATGTGTTGCCGGTTCGGGCTGTGGAGGCGACCATACTTCCAATACTCAACAAAATTATATAAATGGGAAAATTGTTGCAATCGGTCGGACAGTATCCGGTCTGAGCACTGCCGACCAAGTTTTCAGTCGCCCCTTCAATACACTCACAATCGTTGAATGTCTAAAAACATTAGAGAATAACATAAAATGAATAATAAGTTATAATTTTAGGCTCACTATTGGATTAGTTGTTGTGTCAACACTTTTGCATCCAGCATAGCAAGGTGAAAAGTATGTCGATATTCCGTCAGACGAACAGATTGGTTGATAAACTTTTGTAGTGCATTCACACCCAGTATTACAACCGTTGGGTGCATTCAAAATCATACTATTGTTGTAATAGAATATAAATTAGCCTTGATCATAAACTTGTTTCATATTAGAAATAATACTTATTGTCCATCATTAGAGTGTTGGGAAAGGAAGGGGTCGGACATCCGAAGAACATTACTGTGAATATTGCAAAACTAGCGAAGAGTTCGACGATAAACATATAAGTGACCAGAGATCGGGGCTTTGGTTTGAAGTATCGGATAAGGATCCCGCCCCCCATTATCCCTATAGCCATCGTTGCAATACTTGTCGAACCTTTAATATAGAATCCAATCATAAGTACTGCCAAACAATGGCCAGAATGAGATACCGGTGAAAAAGCTGGCGCCTGAGGCCGACTGTCTGTATTGCATTTCCATATATTTAGGTTTGAAAATATAATATCCAAGGTATCCAAATATTCGAAATATTCCCCCCACGGCGTGAAATATCAAAATCGGATTTTTCGCGAGTCTTCTCAAAGCAATTTTCACCTCTTTTAACAAAAACAAAGAAAATTCCACTTATTTGTCATGGTTACTAACAAGGTACAAACAAATTTTGAGCCGAATACCCAGATGAAAAATAAGCAAATTTCAGAATTTTAAAATTTCCTACGATTTCTTTGACATTTAACTGATTCGTACATAAGATAACATACCATCAACTTTTGGAATTTTCAATTGGGTTTTGGAAGTACTCATTTCCAAGGCATTGACCTCATCCGGGTCTCTCATTACAGAAGTCACGACACTTGGCTCTGAGTCCACTGACGAGCCTTTGAATCGTTTGGGAAAACAAAACATTGGAAGAGTGAAAATTAGAATTGAAACGCCTAATACGAGGAAACCAATCCACCAAGCACCCACCTAGTCAAAATATATTCAATGAAAAATCGAGTTGTGAGAGGAGAACTCACCCAACGAGGGTCATTCCTATCAATATGGGGATCATCTATGAAAAACGAAATTTAAGTTGAGCCTAATAAGTATTAGTTGACTTACATGTCGGGTCCTCATACCAGGCCAGACATACCGAACATAACAAAAAGCCGAGAGTAGGTCCGCATAACCTGAGGGTTGCGATCGAACCTTCAAATCAAGTTTTATGTAAATGAATGCCGTTTTGGATAACTTTTTTGAGTTTACTTATATAAAGCGGAGAATTTTTCTTCTGGACGTTATCGTCAATATATGGCAGTCCTATTGTGTAAAAAGCCGTATATCCCATTCCATTGGCAAAACTGGAGAACCACAAGAGAGCGACAGCGAAATAAACAGTTGAGTGATCGTCGGTCTCACACTCGGGATCCAAATGATCCGAAGAACACATTTCGTATTTCGAAGAATTGGAGGCAACGTTTGAATTGGAGAGCAGATGAAGTCCCGGTCCGTATATGAAGTACGGCAGAGCACTTATTATGCAGGAAAAGGCTACTATCAACTCTCCGATTGCCATCAAATGAGATCTGTTGTATTTAGAGCCCAAATATCCGACAATAGGACTGATGACCATTTGACTTAAGTTGTCGGCAATGAGTATAAAACCGGACATTTTGCTCTCAAATGCAAATCTTTTCTCCAGAGTGGAAATAGATCCGATTAAATATGTGAAGTACGCCCCCTGAAGTATTGACACTATTGAAAAGTTGATGACAAAGGACTTGGTCGTCGCAAATCTTTGCATCCATGGTGGCCTCCAATTGCCTAAACCACAGGAAGTTTCGTAATCTATGACCGATTCTGAATCATTGATCACATTCTGGGAATTCCTTTTGGAACTCATATTTCAATCAACTTTTTGACTGAATGTCCAAAAACTTTCACTAAAACAATCACAAGAATTGGTTGGAAAACAGAACTTCAATGGGAAGATCTTTTATTCATTTGAACAAACATTTTGTACTTTACTTCGAGAACTCAACAACTTCTGGAGTGAGTTCACAACTGAAGACTTTGACTCTTATCTTATCCTTTCTTTCATATGCTTTTAGTCAATCAAACATCAGTTAAAACGAGTCTATTATATAATTTTCTCGAAAAAAATTGGTTTCGAATTATTGTTGACTTGATTTCAGAGCTCTTTTGTGAGTAAATTAACGAATGTAAGGCTGAGTCCAAATGTGAGCCCAAATCCAATTAATATATCAACAAATTGATTGATAATGAGTTCAAATATCAGTGAAAACACTCATCTCATTCACTGAGATATTGGCATATCTTCTGATTCTTCGCATAAATCGCTTATCACTTATCTCTTCATAACTCGAGAATATAAAGAAGTGTTTAATTAACCAAAACTTGAAATTAATTCAAAACGAATTAATCCATTAATCATTTGCTCTTAACTTATAATTCAATTAATGCTGTCATACATTCAGTCATACATTTCTTTCAAAATATTTACATAAATTTGCTTTTCTTCACAAGAATATTAATAAAGAAGAATTTATATCAGGATATTATTTGAACTAATAATCAGGAATAGAGATTACAAACTGAATTCAACTGAATTCAGACTTTTTCACAAACTTTTTATTTACCGATAAAACAATGGATTCTGAGTGAAACCAATTGATAGAAATTCAGATCCATTCCATGAGACGATTGTTTGTCACCTGATTGCCATCAATGGGTTAAAGAGTTATCAAGGATTACAAACACTGTTAGACTCATATTTCATATTTTAATGTAAAATAATCGCAATTTTATTGGTATTTCAAAACAAAGAAAAATTTGATTCTTTTGATGTCTTTTCATATTTGCTTTCAGTGACTCTTTTTGAAGACATACTTCGTGACTAACGGATCCAGAAATCGAAGTATTTCCAACAGAATAAGAACGATAACTATCCACAGGAAAGTGAATGTCTTGGAGAGCATTCCATTCGACTCCCAATTGGAATATCTGACGGACGACATCACAAATAGAAACTGAACGACAAAGACAACCAAAGCCACTATAATTCGGGATCTATTTTCTTGTATATATTCCTCGACTTTATGTTCGTCGATATCCAGTTTGTCTTTCAGAGTCTTCTTCATCGAAATCATTGCTTTGTTTGGATGTGTTTTCAAACGACTAAACGACTGATATTTGAAATAAGTCAACAATTAAATCAACATTTATTTGAATGCTTTAGTGATTCATATCTTTTGTGTTAATTAAAGAAAACAAAAATTTATTTCAATTTTCAATTAATTTCTAACAAAAACTATAAATTAATTACTTTCTATCGGATTATTTGGAGGACTGAGCGATGCATTGGAGAGCTTTCTCTTCGAGTTTTTTATCGCTCATCCCTCGACTCAAATTCAATGAATTTTTGCAGGACTTGAGGGCCAACTCCTTATTGAAGTGAAGTAAATAAAGGGAACCGATATTGTAGTAAAAATTGGCCAAATTTTTGTCTTCTGTACGAACGGCGCCATCGATTGCTTTCTTCAAATAATTTAAAGCGTTTTCGTAATCCTTTTTGTGGACAAAAGTGGCGGACATATCGTTAAGCAATACCAGAGTCTGCGGATGAGTCGTACCATTGATTTTAGTGCAGATATCGAGCGCCGTCTTATAGTTGTCTATGGATTTGTCAAACTGTCCGATGGATGACAAATGCTTAGCGTAATAGTCGTAACACATTCCTAATAACGCCATAGAATTGATCTCTTCGTCTGTCAACTCATCAGAACTTTTATCGGCAAAAGGATTGACTCTTTTATTCTGTTCTGTGAGACAGAAGTCAAACCCTTTATCGCATTTATCGAAATCCCCGAAAACGCTGTAAATATGGGATAATTTGATCGACAATTCAATGATTGACTCATCGTTTGCTTCCATCCCTTTATTCAATACTCTATTGAAGACTTCGGCAAACAGTTGTTCCGCTTTTTTAAACTCCTTTTTATTGAAGTAATTATTGGCCAAAACATCGTAGATATAAGTCTGTGCGGCCTCGAAGTCCAAGTCCTGAGCCATTTGAAGGGCTGAGTGAAGAATCAGTTCAGCCTTTTCGTAGTCTTCGTTTTGCATACAATAAACGCCTCTTTTGATGGTCAAAATGAGCGGATCCTCTCTGTTCTCATAGTCGTCGATAATTCCCAACCAAATCAAAAGACCCGAAATTATATCCCAAGACCTGAACCAACACTAAACTCACTTAAAACAGAATTTTGTTTGAATCAAGACTTACCACAAAGTCCTGTCATTCGCCGATTGCTTAGTGACAACCGATTTACTGATAACCGGCGAAGAATTCAATTTTGAAATTGGTTTCAACTTATTTAAGAATCTCTTACAGCGATTCAAATTTTCAAATAAATGGGGATTAGTTCTCAAAACACTGAGTAAATTAGAATACTGATAGAATCTGAATGACCTCGAGTACAACCAATAATACATAATTAAACTATAAATCAATTAAGTTAGCGATTGATTCACTATTTGTTTACTGTTTTGTTTTGATTAGCATTTCGTAATACAATTGACTTTTTTCAGTCACTTATAACGTAACTTATTTTCAGATCATTTCTGTTATAAAAACCGTATATTTTGAGTCCAAAAGGGGACTAAACTTATGTTTTTCTGTTATATATTCTTATTATTAAAAGTTTTGTTTATTTTGAAGTTTAAAGTCCAAGACATCAACAAAACACAAAAACAAAAGACTTTTTGTCAATCAATTAATTTAAGTCAACTCTTGTTTTATAAGTTTATGAGAACTAATTGGTCGGTTAGATATGAGTGCAATTATACCCGAAGTGTCCAAACTTTCCTCGAGAATAATTAGAATCTTGGGCTGTAATCCGGGTATAATGACATTACAGGGAACCAATACTTAGTAAGTGTCGAGTCACCCATCAAATCGTTGTTTAACATAATTGTCTTAATTTACAGTCTTTTGGGGACCGGAAACAACCGGCTTCTCATAGACTGCGGCGAACCAAATGTCTCCAAATATATCTCGAATTTAAAAAATGTGGTCAAAGATAGTAATATAAAAGTGTCTCAAATAGTGATCACTCACTGGCATAACGACCACATCGGAGGCGCCAAAGATATTATCGATTCTTTGCAAATGACAGACAAAGGTATCAAATGATTGAAGAAATCGATAAATAACCCGAATATTAATAGATTGCAAGATATATAAACTTCTGGACGAAGAACACGACAAACACTTCCAATCATTTCCGTTGACGTATTTGAGTGACGGCCAAAAGTTGAGCTCTGAAGGGGTGACTCTTCGGGTTGTGTCCACTCCCGGACATACCAAAGACCACTTAGTTTTGGTACTCGAGGAGGAAAACGCACTCTTCAGCGGTGATTCTATTCTTGGAGAGGGAACCGCTGTCTTCGAGGATTTGTATACTTATATGAAGTCTTTGAAGACAATTCTGAATCTGAAGCCATCGGTGATATATCCGGGTCACGGAAATGTCATCACTGATCCCATTCCTAAAATCGAAGAATATATCGCTCACAGAAACCTAAGAGAGGAACAGATAATCAAAGTTATGACTGATTTAGACAAACCGTTGGTTCCAATGGAAATCGTGGAAATTGTTTATAAGGTTTTTGACAAATATCTGTTTCAAACAAATGCTTAATGTGTTCTTTCCTTAGGAGGTAAGCCCTAAGCTATACCCCGCGGCCGCAGGCAATGTCTGCCATCATTTGGAGAAATTGGTTAAAGAAAAGAGAGTTTCGGAGCTCTTCGAGAATCAAATTAAAAAATACAAAATCATTAAAACTTAATATATTTTTAATATAAACCTAAATATTGATTATATTTTTATATTAAAAGAAATTTTATACCTTTCCTCTTAATTAAATTTCTCTGTGACTTCTGTCTAAATCAGAAATAACCAAGGAGGCTTACCTAGGAAAGTCCCACAAAACTCACTGAGAACGCGTAAAATTTTTAGTTGACGTGCAATTTGATGCCCACCTAAACCCCCTCATCCTTTGATCAGAAAACTTAGACTACTCCCTAATACCCCCTGAGATGGATGAGTGACTAAATCTGGTTTAAATCTATTTGTCCACAATTATGGACACAACGGGCGAACCCTTTAAGTAATCGAATTTCAATGAAACCATAATTTTGTATAACTTATTGATTGTTTAACTCATTGTTTTGATTACCAGAAAATGAGCCAAATTTTGAACAATGAGTTCTCGTTTGCAAACAATTAATTAATATTCAAATTCAGGAAAATTATTAAAATTTTGAGTTTTTGTTATTTGGAGAAAATTGGTTCAGTTTTATAGTTATATAAAGACAGAAAAGGGATGGCCGGGGAAGGTAGCAGACCAAGAGTCGAGATCGAACAGTTTTTAAACCCACCTAGAAGATCAAGGATTTCAAGGACTACATCACTTCCTAGTTCTCAAACCTCTCCAACGGGACAAAGAATTGAGATCGAACAGTTTTTAAACCCGCCCAGGAGGACCAAGAGCACTTCATTGTCGAGTCCTCAAACATCAAGGGGACAAGGAATTGAGATCGAGCAATTTTTAAACCCACCAAGGAGATCCAGGAGTGCTTCAGTTTCCAGTCCTCAAACATCAGGGGGACAAAGAGTTGAGATCGAGCAGTTTTCAAACCCGCCCAGGAGGACCAGGAGCGCTTCACTTTCGAGTGCTCAAACATCTTCAACGGGGAAAAAGGTTGTCATCGAACAGTTTTTAAACCCACCTAGGAGATCAAGGAGATCGGGGGACACTTCAGTTTCAAATCAAACATCTACAAAGAGGAAAAGGGGTGTCAGTCTAAACGATGATTCATTGACGCCCCCCTGGTATTATCAAATGCCCAAATGGTTTCAAGAATCGCATCCTTTGGCTCCTGGAGGAGGGCTGTTGGCACCGCCGCGAAGCTTTGCGCCGCTTGTTATACCCAAACCGACAGCCTTTGAACAGAAAAGATTGGAAGGACTTTCCCGCCGCCGAAGACGAGCCGGTTCTCTTGGAATGAAGCCTAAGTTTAAGAAAGAAAGTGGGGCCGATATATCAACCCCTTCCTGGTATTGGTCAATGCCTCAATTTTTCCGCGACTCACATCCCTTGGGAATTGGTGGTGGACTCTTATCTCCTGGAAGAAGTGATGCGCCAATTGTTGGCGGAGCCCTTACTCAGAGGCGAAGAAGAAGACCAAGGAGGACTACTCGAAGGACTACTTCTGGTCCCTCCGATTCAGTTCAAAGTCAACGATTCAAAACTAAGAGTAGGACTAAAACACAAAAACCTCCCGACTCTAAATGGTTTCCCTCGAAAAAGTTGAAAAAGAAGCAAATGCACCCACCGAGGCAATAACCCAGGCAATAAAACACTGACCACTCAGTGACAAAATACTGACCGTTGATTCAATTCATTCTCTTTATTGAATAGATTTTAATAAAAATTAGATTAAAGAATGAGTTTTTTTTACTATTGAGTGAAAGTATATGAGAAATAAGTGAAATATTGTCTAATATTAAGTGAATATTGAAATTGTGGTTAAATTTTATCCAATTCCGGGTA
>JAQGBD010002153.1:0-11308 GCA_034698165.1 Punctoribates punctum
TATTATATTAATCCATTTCTTTTTCAGTGAACTTAATATACGATAAAAATATATATAAATTCAGTGCAAATGTAATATATATCTGAAGTTTTTATATAAGGTTTGCATAAAATTCATTTTTGCAGAGAATATATAATAATCTTAAAAATCTTTTCTGTTGACAACTCATTAATATTATTAAATTCGACGACAGAGAGTGTGTGTTATTCGAGGAAAGCCTTCAATTAGTTTTAACAGAGATTAAATGCAAACAATTTTTAACAATTAAATTGGATTTTATTTGTTTTGTTACAATTCCTGTGTCTTTCCATTTTAAGCACAAACAAAAAAAGGTCACAAATTTGATCGTTTCGAAGGTATTATTGCTTTTAATCAGTAATGCCCAGGGTACACAAACACAGGGGATGTACCGCTGATTTTCAGTGGAAATGGTGATATTTTTACTTTCAAAACTACAGACCAAGTATCTTTCAAAAGAAGTAATTATGAATTAGAGATTGGGTGGGGAAAAACACTTTCCATGGGGTGGGGTCTTGTAGACCAAAAATGAGGAGGTATTTTGGCTATACCACCTTGGTCAATACTGCTTTTAGTGTCTTGGATTTCAATTAGTATTAATTGTTGAGAGAATTGCGTCCAAACAATATACTAATGGAAACACTCTTTTCCGAAGACATTCCTTTCTTTTACACTAATTTTATAGCAATTATTCGCTGATTAATTAGTAATGAAAATAAATCTCTGGATTTGATTCAAATCTATTATTGATAAATAAATAAAAGAAGTTTACGTTTGGGAATACCTTTCAGTTGGAAAACAAGATTAAATTCCAACTCAGATTTTAATCTTGTTATTATTATTTAGACCAGAATTCAATCTTAGAATTTTAAAACTCAACTTTAAAAATATGTTTCTTTAGGGCTTTTGTTCATTACATTGTTTAACAATTTGATCATGCTGATTAAACCGTTAATAACAGTTTACATTCTTTAATGCTAAGCTTTGAGCAACTAAAGGATCAAGCTCAAATCGAAGCTTTAAGAAAATCAATATCAAGAAAACTTTGTCAACAAAAGTAATTTAATCCAATAGTTGTCATCAAATTCTTTCATTTGTTTGGAGCCATTGATCACATTGTGTTCATTGTGTTCACACATTTGTCATAACAGTAATAATAATTATATAAATGGTTATAATTATCACTGACTTCGATCGGCGCTCAGCACAGAATAAGATGAACAGAATGAGTGTTTGGTTGAGTACTTTACGCGCCGACACATCCACTAAAACTTTACGGATAATTAAATCAATTGCTCGGTGTTTGTACTGAATATTGTGATGAAACACTCCTCTATTGGCTATTATTAATGCTATTCTTTATTATTATTATTATTATTATTATTCCGGAGAAATAAATATATAAAAGTCTTAATCATTAAAACAAATGACTCGGAATAGTTATTATTTGCCTTAATTAGTATTAAGAATCTCTATTCAATTGAATACATGGATGAGTTAATACAAAGATGTTTTGAATCATTAATACTGGGAAATGGATTACAGTCGTGATTAATGAGGAACTGGTAGCCAATGACTCATTATTAGACTAATCATCTATTTTTCTATAGCAGAAATTCATTAGAATTGAGGCTATTTTTGGAAACAATTCAATTAAACTCAGAATAAATGGGAAATTATTTTAAATATTCAATGAAAGGGATTTTCAAAAATCTTCTTAAAAATCGGTTTTAAAGAAAAATATTATATTCTCTGCGAATATATTTTTATTTATTTCCCGAATTCCCAAATGATTTAAATATAAGCATTGAATGAATTATTAAACGAATGACTTCTTATTTTGATCGTAAAGTTTGATAGAAAAAAATTGATCCAAAATATTGTGAATAGAAGTGAAGGTAATCTATGAAATGCGAAAGGAATGGCCTCTAATTCAATGTTAAGATTCGACGTAAAGAAGTGAAAATCAATTTCTATATTATTGAGTTAATCTATTGCTAGAACATAATACACAGCCTATCAAATCGATAATCAAATAATAACTGAATATCGAGTCAAACAATTCGTGCAAAAATATAATACATTTTTCCAAAGGGATGTCAATTGATTGCTATTCAGACGGCGTTCTCTTCGCTGTGTTTTGCAGTTGAGATCAACTGATGTCTGCCGTAATGTTTGATTTCGTTGACTAATAATAATGAATTCATTATAACCGCTAATAGTCCTAAAGCCTCGCCCAACAGATACCAATCCGTGGGATCCCATAAAACATCCTTGTCCAACATTAACAATATTAGACTAACCAGGGTCACTATAAATGGGATGATTAGGAATAGTGCGTAATATTGTATTTCTTTAGGTTTGGCTCTGATCACGATCAGGACTCCCGGTGTGAAAACGATGAATTCTGATCAGCACAGAATGAAAAATGTTTTAGATTACCAACTTTAACAGAATATTCTTAACTTTACCACTGGATCAAATGATTTATAGCAAGAATATTCTATGCTCATGCAAAATTCATTAATAATAGATTGGAATATTTAATTTACCGATAAGACCCGAATAGACGAGGAGGTCCCTCCAGTCGAGCCCAGGCCAATTGTTGGGGGAAAAGTCATGAATAGGATAGGGCCAGAGCCATTTAGTGAGACAAGCTAGGTAAAGTCCAGCACAGGCACCAAAACTGGTGGCGATTAACAAAATATATCTATAAATTGTTTTACACATAATTTTGTTTCACTTTATTATATTTTGCTATAATTTTATTGTTATATCACTTATGAGTTGCGAAGAAATATAATCCGCATAATAATAATAATCGACAAACAGAGAACTCATAATTTTCTCCACAAACCATTTGAAAACATGGGTTCGCAGAGAGTATTCAAACAAAAACACTATCAAAGCGTTTGCGTACTGACTGGCCGTACAGTCGGAGCACAGAATAAGCACGGAATAAGTGGCTAAACCCAATGCCTGACTAAAAACCTCAGCATTAAATCGATAACAAATATTTGATTTCAAATAGACGTCCAATGAATCAAATGTTTTGAAAATAGAGACCTCTTATTGATTGTGTCGAGTATTTGATTTATAGCCAATGGCTTTCTGTGCTCTCCCGAGGGTTTCCACACGTCTAACAATTGCAACAATAAAGTCCCATGGTTACTTTTGCACATTCCATTAGCGATGAATGATTTCATTGAACTCCTCTCAAATGCTGATCCCTTTAATACATTTTTATGAATTTTATTCACACTTTGAGTGCATTGAAAGGAAGAATCATTTCAGGCGTCAAATCGACTGAAATTAATGAAAAATTTAATTTATTTGCGAAAAACGTTTTATGAAATGTAGTGAACATAAATAATTGACCCGTTCCTCGACTAGGCGTTAGTTTTGAAGCTTTTTAGGTATCAAAAACTGTTTATAAAATATTGAAAATGAAAGTTTCCGTAAAAAAAGTACTCGGATTAAATGAAAAATATATAATTCAAAGTATTGTTCGCTTTTCTTCTGATTGAAGACTTGTCTAAGACTTTGTCTTCTGTTTGGAAGTGACGGGTGATATAGTACTGGGCGGTAGTTGTGACCCGATTGTCGAAATTTGTGAACCCACTCCCTTTGCTTTAGAATTCTGTGCGGATATCGTGGAACTGGTGCTCAGACTTTTTCCAGTTTGTGGGACATTAACCTTACTTTCACTTCTTTTGGTCACCGATTTCGTTGTGTCCAATGTTTTGGAATCAGTTTGAAGTTTGGAAGTGATCTGAGACTTACTTCCCTTCGCTTCGGCACTACTTGAACTCAGTTTCAACCTTTTACTGGAATCACTGTCGTCACTACCGGTCGGTTTGACCGCCTTCTCCAGACTCCTGGCTTTAAACACTTCTCTCTTCATTTCAAATTCAATGGTGTTCTCAAACTTCTGACACTTTCTCTTGATTTCATTTAACTCATTGGAAGCGATTATATAGTGATAGAGTCGGTAGACGACAGACAATAAACCCAATATCAAGACTACGAGCAATACTAAGGCCACAAAGAATAGCAGATATACGTTCATCAGTCAAAGGGATGTCTTTTCACTTATTATTTGAGTATTTAATATATTCTTTAGTTTAACAAAAATATTCAAAACATTTGAATCAATTTTAAAGTTCACGCGATTTATACCAAAAATATTTATTCATTTCTTAATAATATTCAGTCGTCAGACTATTTTCTATTAACTTGCAATTTATACTTGCAACAAAATTTTCAAAATTTTTATTCAAATTTGGATTTAAATAAACCAAAATAAGTGATGACAACACAAATAATAACAAATAAATAATGAATTTTCGGTTTATTTAAGAAATAATTTAATGCGATTTCGTGTGAAATATGTTTTTGTGGATCCAATTCATATAAAAAATTACATTCGTGTAAATTGTAGGCAAGTCCTTAATGGCACAGGGTACACTGAACGACACAATCCCGATATGAAATGCCTGTCGCCCTTTCGAATGAATAAGAGCACCACCAGAATCACCCTGTTATAAAATATCAACAATTTTAGTGGACTATCTAATAACCAGGATAACTGACCCTGCACGCATCCTCTCCCCCTTTACCACCGGCGCAGATATGAGTCTTCAAGACTTCTACTTTTGAATCGGGTGCAATTCTTGATAGATAATTTTTATAAATTTTGTGGCACTGGTCTCTATCAACGAAAGGAACGGTCACTTTCTGAAGATATTCTGCGGCCACTCCAGTCTTGAAGGCCTGTTCTCCCCAACCGGCGAGCACTGCATCACCATCCGGTTCAGTTTGACTATCGGGAAGGCATAACGCATTGACGGTATACTTCCCGCCCTCTGTTGTCGTGAATTTGATATCCGGGTGCACTTTGATTAGAGAAATGTCATTTATCTGTCTACTAGAGTCCCAGCCCTCGTGAACAATAACCTTGGTGGCTTTGATAACCTGTTCAGACTCAGAATTGGGAGTATTGACACCAAGTTTGAAAACGAGAGCACTTTCTTTGCCAACAAAACTGCGAAATGAGTCAAATAAATGTCAAATAATCTTTGAAATTGTCAGTAAACTACCGGTCCATACAGTGCGCTGCTGTTATGATAACGTTCTTGGTGATTATAGCACCTCCACAAAAGTGTACAGACATGTCCTTGTTTGAATTTTTGAAATATTGAATTGATACTATCCAAGGAAATTCGTGTTCGTCTGCATCCGTACCTAAATTTAAACAAGAACAGATTCTTATTCTGAAATATGCTGGAAACAAGCAAGGTCAAATACCGCCCACCACTCGCCCCAAACCGAGTCCACCGATGAGTTTCTTTTTCTTCATATCTTTAGTTGATTTGAAGCCACAGTGATCTGGTTGTGGAATAGCTTTGAACTCGGGCATTATGATCTCTGGAGTGTTGTCTTCAACGACTTGCTCTATTTGCGACTCTTCGTTAGCCATGTAATCAACTGATCCATAGTTTCTTATGGATGTCGTCACTTCTTCCTCATCAGACTCTTCTTCGGAATCTTCAGAATTTGAGTTTGAATTCGAGTCGGCATTCAATTCTTCAATCGGGGCTGTGGTCGACGAACTATTTTGTACTTGCTCATCTTGATCTTCACCTTTATTAGTAGTAGTATCAAGGTCAGAATTTGTTTTGTTTTGTTTTTCAATCTTTTTACATTTATCTATACATGAGGTCCGAAGGCCTCGATCGCCGATAAACCTGGTCAGACACATGCGAAAACAATCATTGAAACCCTGGGTCAGATAGCGACCCTGGCCATTTACTGAAATTTCATTGAAAACCAAAACCAAAACAAATGAAGTGATAATACATTTCAGTTTTGAAGACATATTGGTTAACAAATCACATATGGGTTTGAAATTTATATTTAATCAGATTATTAGTGACAAAAATGGCTTAAGTATACGAGATTCAGAAATTACAAGCTCATTTAACAATCATTGGGGCTATTTAGAGAGATAACATTGAAGGAGAGCTAGGTAAAATTATTGGGCGCCCGTCTGTATCAGAATTACGGCATACGTCAGAATAAAACTGAATATCTGTCAGAAATTGAGAAATAATTAGTTATAATAATAATAATTAATTAAATACCGTTAAGAGTGTTGTTCTTCTTAGAGGTAATAGACCTCCGATTGTGAACCCATGGGGCAGATCCCGGCTCAGAGTTCTGAAATTCAATAGCTCTTGAGATGTCCTTTCGCTAAAATTAGGGCCACTTTGACAGCAGTTGACACTATCCAAAGCGAAGAAGAGCTGATCCGCTTCGTCATAAACCAAACCATTGATAAGACAGGAAGCGATTAGTCTTAAAGTGGATCCGAAGAGGTTTCGGATATAATGGGTTCGCATTGGAATCGATGGTATCTTCTTATAGTTAGACATAATATAGATCTCAAGCATAAGAGTTAACATCACGTGAAATATGGTTACGATTTGACACTGAAATCAAGGCAAGGGTTAAACCGAATCAAATATTATGGTTTTGAATCACCAGAATCATTGACTGATCGAATCTGAAGACCAGTCTTCTGGTTTTGACAAATGATTGTCTGATTCTAGAAATGGTTTCTGAAGTAATACATCTGCTATTCAGAGACAGTCTTAAGACTCGGTAATAATGGGATATCGACAGCGAAAACGTGAGACTAATGAAGAGGAAACTGTCGGCCGCCGGCTTTGCATAGAATATGTCCAAAACCAGACCCACTATAGTAAAAGTGGATCTCTTATCCACTACAAGACTATAAGCTAGTACAATTATTCGAATAATCAGTATCATGAAGAATGTGAGGTAAATGAATGTCCTGTTCCTCGATCCTGAAAATTAATTTTGGTTTTCATAGATTATGGAAATTGGGTTCAATACAAACCTAATCCTAATTTAGAAATATTTTCAATCATAGGAATTGCGTTAGTGTTGAGGAACAGCAGATTAACCACAATCTGAATGATGTTCATCATTAGGATGAGGGCCGAGACATAGTATGTGAGGCGCAGTCCATTCTTGTAGAGTACCATATAATCCGGGTCATGCATTCGGTAATGGATGAAAACGAACCCGTTTATAAAGTAGGAGAGTGCGGAGACATATCCCAAGTAGAGGAGCCATTTGTTGACCACAAACCTATTCCTCTGAAAGGTAATGCCTCCGAAAGTGACGCCAATCACTCTATAGTACCAAATGATTAGTTTCGGGAATTCATGAACTTTGTTAGTCTTGAAAGACATGCTTTCGTTGTTATCACTGGACATGACTGAGTGGTTGGGACACCACTTCCTCACAATTTATACTCAATTTGCAGACTATTTCCAGACTTGAAATTATTTACAATAAAAAGCTTTCAGAACTCTAACCATGAAATAGAAGCAAAAGTTTAAATACCACTGAATTCAAGTTTAAACCCATTGTGGAAAACATTTGAATAATAAACAGAAAACCTCTTTATTTAGGAATCGATTTTTGAGTATATATTTTATAAATTATTTATAAACTTGTAATAAATTCATATAATTATGTATTTTTCATATAATTCACTTTTTGTGAAATTTTTCTATCCTGGGATTTAAATGATTAATGATTATTGTGTTTACTATATTTTGTCTCTAAATGATCTTGCTACTTGGAAGCAATTGTTAAAATAGAATTGCCTGTTCCTTTTTCCTGTATTTTATTATACATTCACTGATATAAAAATAGATTTATCTTGATATAAATTTAGTTTAACCAAGTAAATTAGTAGAGAATAATAAAGGTCAAGGTGAAATATAGAGTATTCTGGCAAAAAAAGACTGGAAGAGAGACTTTTATAAATGATAATTAGTATGAGTCAGAGCACAGCTGTACTCTAATTATCATATTTTACAAGAAATTGAGATTTGGATAACTATAAGTTACTATAATGAACTAATCTAGTACAAGCACGCATATTTTTATGTTTTTTTAGTGGAATGTTTTTGAGAATTAATATAAGTTTTCTTGTGATCGGAATCAATGAAAAATATAGTCTTTTCCATTAATCGTGAAAATAATGAATCAAAAGTTTTCTTATTTGGACGATAGCCTCGACATATATCCGACCTAAACCTAGGTTATAATTTTAAATATGTATCAAAACTAATAGAATGTATAATTTCAAGAAAATTATGGCAATCAGTGAATTGGTGGTAAATATTCAAAAATATGGCCTAATTTGTGATCAGAATATTCTATATGAATATAATCTGAAAACAGTGAACAATAGGGCGAAGAATAGACAATATTTGCACTTAATTTGGAGAATAATTATTGTATTTCATCACTCGATTTGTTTCATAACTCTATTGAATGGATGCAAAGATTCGCCGAAATATTATTTGGATGTCTTTAAGAGCCAATACTTGGGAGGAATCAAACAATTTGTTTATCCGATAAACATATTCCTCAGTATTATTACAGTTATAGTCGTTTACATATTTAACTTCAAAAACCATAACACTTTTCAATGGCTGGAAATCATCTCTTATTTGGAACGCTATGAAAATTCAATATTTGAGAACCAAATGTCTTGGCTAATAGTTCAGGTGAAATTCATTATTTGGGCGATTCCAATTGTTAACAAGTTGATCTTGGTGCTCATGTTCTTCTTCTCATTCATTATAATGATAAATGCTTACAACATAATAGACTTTCTATTATATGGCATTCCCTCCATGGTAATTTACATCTCTTATGGCTATTCAGTCTGTGCTCTCACTTTATACACACTTTTGTGCTGGTTTATAGTACTGGGATATTGCAAAATTAAAATAAAAACATTTAATCAAATGTTATTTAAAATTAAAACCAATTCAATAGTCAAACAAATGTATATCAATCGCATACTAAAAGAGCTTGATCATATCTGTTTTGAAGTATTCAAGCACAACCAGTTTTGGAAGAGTTTTGCGATGGGCATAATATACCCTGCTCTTCCCTTGCATTTGCTAGTTATTCATCAAATTCTGTTCGGTGACTTCCATAATATATTCTTCACGATTCTATTGGTGGTAATCTTGGCGATTGGTGCAAGCTCAATCTCTTATTTCTGTCTAACAAGTGCTGTTATGAACACAGAATCGAAGAAATCCCATAAACTTTTATTAAAATTCAAATACAGAGCAAAGAATATTAATCCAGGACTTAATTTCAAGGTTTTATTCAACCTTTAATCATAACAAAAATTAATTTCAATTTTTTCAGTTAAATAACACTTTGGAGCGACTCTCGAATGAAAGGTACAAAATAGGTATGAGTTGTGGAAATCAATTCGTTTTCACGAAATTCATTGTATTTAATGTGAGTTCAAAACTGCTGACAATATTTGTCTGATTATTAATTTGTTTTCCAAAGATTTTCCTACGATTTTGTCGTTTCTTTCTATTGATAACAAAACTCGGTTATGATTTCCAAGACTCAAAACAAGAGTGAGCAAATGGTTGCCTACATTATTTGAACCTTGCTCATAAGTTTTGAGTCATAACGAAAATTACTCTTATAAGAGGTGCTTCCAGTGTATGGATTGCATAAAAAATATAAATTTTAGAAAAATAAATGTTTAAAAAACTTGTTTAAACCAATTTTATTTGACAATTAGTTTACATTAGAGATATTTGAAAGCATTTGATTTTTACAAATGGTATGAAATAAATATGTCGACCACCGGTGGTCTCGATTTGGATAAAGAGATGGTCCTTTACATCTATGGGTCTGGCCTTTTCCGATATGATGAGGTTAGGCGGAAACAAATTAGCGAATGACTTGACCTCCTGGAGGACCTTTGAATCAAGTATTACGAACACAACTTTCTGATGGCTTTCCTTTTGACTCAAACGAGAATACAAGAGAATTAGATCAATGATAGTATCGATGAAATCATTGAAACTATAGTCCGAAAGTTTCAAATGAAAGTAATTTTCAGATTCCAAGAAGTCTTTCAGAATTGAGTTAATTATAATTCTGTTCCGATTATACGAATCGATGTCTGAACGGAAGACAATATTGAAAACTTTGATTCGAGTCAAATAAAATTGAAACAACGCTTCGGAACATATTTTGAAGAACTTCTGGTAACAGACAACACAATGGCTTTCCGACCCGTCCTCGCAATTGATTTTCTGGACGGATATCAATACACTGATTATATTTGGATACATAAAATTCAAGTGTTTTATCGATTCTGTATTCAATATGACAGGACTTTTGACGAATAATTTTTTCAGACTTGAGTTCATAGAAGTTCTCAAACAAATAGGATGTGCTGTCATCGGATACAGCATAAGGTGAGACAGTTTATCCATTTTTCTGATCGTTTCAATTGATTCAATCTGATTGTGATGTTTAAGTTTAAGCTCTTTAAGCGATGGACACATTTCGCAAATATATTCAAACATTTGCTGATCTCTCGTCTCTTCGCTGAAGTGGATCCGCAAAACAGACAAATTTGTCCCGATTCTGTTCAGAATAACTTTCAGTTTTTCTTCGCCCAAACCGGGGGATCCATGAGAGGAACGAATGACACAATGCTTGATATTCTGAGACAAACGAAAGAAGATCGGGGTCAGTTTTCCCACAGAGTCACAGCCAATGATTGTTAATCTCAACAGGTTTTTAGCACTCATGAGCTGAGTTCGGGAAATGCTTTCGATGCCATTACTGGCGATAAATCTGAGGTCAGTAGCGATCAGTTTGGGTGTGAAGAAGGACTCAACGAGTTTGAAGTCTCCCAAAGACCAGATTTTTGGTTCAATTATCTTCAAATGAATTTTGATTTCGGGAAACAATTCACTAATCCATTGAAAGAGTTGTCGGTTAACGCAAAACAGTATTAACACTATTTTCTTCAATCCCTTCAACTTCTTTGCAATCGTTGAGAACTTTTCCTTCAGTTGTTTGACATCGAAAAGAGTTTCGGGTCTTTTGTTTAATTTAATGACAACTTTTCCTCTGAAGCAGAGGTCGATCTTATTGTAGTTCAACGGATTTGTTTTCTCATAGTATGTGAAGAGAATCCGAATCATAGGAACCGCTGACAATCGATTGTCGATAACATTCTGGAATTGTTTCGAGACTGGAATCAATCTCGAGATCTGTTTGACCGTCAAATGGGATAATACTTTATCCAAAACGATATCGTTTAGTATTTCATGCATTGACTCAAACTTATTGTAATTCAAAGACTAAATTCTGTGTTAATTCTGAGAATAAAGAAAATGATATGAAT
>JAQGBD010002154.1:0-11308 GCA_034698165.1 Punctoribates punctum
TGAGATTTTGTCGGCGAAGCCGACAAAATGGCCGCCGGAGGCGAAAAATTGGGTTTTTAGGTGCAAAAAATCCTCCGAGCTATACCCCTCCCCCCTGAAAAAAATTGAAAAAATCTCAGGATACCCCCCCCTAATACCCCCCCTGAGGTCGATGAGCTTGGCGATGTCTGCTATAAACCCTGTAATATATATTTTGGGTCCGAGTAAACACTCGACCATAACTCAAATGTGAGACCAATTGTATGCAATTACTTAAATAATCTAAAGTGAAGGGCAAACATCAGAAACAATAAGCTAAACAACAAAAACCATTTATATCATGGTCAATTTTTCTTGATTTTATAATAAATGATAGCAATAGAATCGGTTCATTAAATGATGAGTTGAGTCAATTCATTAAAATAAAGACAATGGACGCCAATTGACGCCCCCTTTGCTTAATAATAGTTCGCGTTTTATGCCATCATTTGGTCGACAAATTTGGAGAACAAATGATTTATGTTTTCTCTAAATGTATTGAAACCATCAATAAATGCTTTCATTAGAATTCAACTCATTTTCACTTATATTTGAAATGTCTTTCTCTCTAAACAATTATAAACTGAATTAGAGTCAGAATCTTCTCCAAGAAAGTGTTTAAACGTGTTTGAACAAGCTTAATTTGATTAAATATTTATATTGATGTGTAAGTTCGAAATAAAAGACACACAACATTTCCTTGTTCATCTCATCATTCAATTAAAACACGAATAAAAGATTTGTTTTCCCCGTTAAGAGAAAAAATTTGCAAGAAGTCAATAAATCAAAGATGAACAAGGTCTAACCCTCTGGGAGCATAGGATAGGGTCTAATAGTAACACTTGGAATCTTTATAACAGGTGATTAAGCTTATTTTTCTTTTGTCCATCCCTGCAATCTCACAGCCAGTCTCAACCAGGAGATATTTTAATTTTGAAAATGTTGACAGTCCTTACTTGTCAATAATTCATTTTAAAAATCCTTCTCGAGTGGGGGGAGAGGAAGGGTGGGAAACAACTAAAAATGTATATTTTCCGACCAAATTCTGTTTAGCGGATCCCTTTGAGCAAAATATTTTGTTTTATCCATATCTAATATTAATAGTGGTACCAAGCTCGCTTTATCAAACTGCGCAAAAATTTTGCTTCACGGTAGGAATTTGTTTGATTAAGAACCTGGTGATATTGAAGATATATTAGAAAAATAGGGCAATTTATTGAATGGATTATTTGGAGTGTTGACAGAAAGTGATAAATAATATTAAAATTTGTTGCGATGGCGGAGATTATCGAATATTTGTTTGATTTGATGCTTCTTTGAGGACAATATATGCAGACTATTTGTGTGCCGAGTATTTCCCGATAAGGGATGGGTTCGGCATTAGTTTTATGAGCAGTGAAAATAAATATAGTCTTTTCTCTTTTGTGCCAAAAATGCAAAAACTATTCAAAAACATTTGTGAGCATTGATTTGAAAATATAGAATACATCCCAAGAGATATCGATCTAAACAATAAAACTACTGATTCTCACAGATTTCTCTCCAATATTTCGTTTTCTCGCAAAGAATTACTTCGATATTATTCAATAGAGACCTTTGCTGTAAATTGTCGGTCAAAATAACTTCTCTTTCATATACGGTTTGCAACTATTTTCCAAATAACACAAATAACACAAACAATAAAACAATTCTCTAAATCCTCTATTTTGCCAAAAAAAATGTGTAAAACAGGACTGAAAATACAATTTTAACAAAAATTATAGACATTTTCCGAAATGCATTTGTGTTTTGAATAAATGAAATCTATTTTTCAAACAAAAAACAATAAGAATCGAAGAATTTTTGTTCTCAAACTCAAGCAAATAAAAACATTAAAAAGTCTCTCTCTCTCTCTCTCTCTCTCTCTCTCTCTCTCTCTCTCTCTCTCTCTCTCCTTTTTTTCTTGCTTTTTTGTGATAAGTAATCAATTTATTGAATAGACAACAAAAAATATAATAGAATTTATGATTATTCAGTCCATTGAGATATTAATATTTTTTATGCTAAGAATCGATAAAATTTAATAATATATAATAAATAAGAGGCAAACAAACGAAGAGTGTTTGTCTTATATCTTGTATCTAATCTATAAATAGGATGAAATTGATTTTGATATCGGCTCTGGAATTATCTACAATTAGGTATCGGCTGAAAGATAGAGAGTAAAGAGACGTTCAGTACATGACTACTATTGGGAGACAAACCCATTATTTATCCTTCACTGCCATCTGAAACTTCAATAATAACTTATCAAATGCTGGAGAAAAAGGAGGAAAAGTTAAATAGAATGAAATATAAGACTAATGAACATTAAAAATAAATAATTGGATAAATAATCTCTTTTTAGACAATTTTCTTGCGAATGGATTGACTCAAAAATATCAGTTATCTGACTATTCTTTGATTGATTTCATTTTAAAAACAATCATCCGTTTAATTAATTGTCACGGATTTAAACCAATTGTTCAAAAGATAAAATAATTTAATTGGAAATACAGACGAATTCGGTTTCATTATTGTCTGCGAATTCGACGACAAGAGGGGAAACTTTAATTTTAGACTCATTATAGAAATTGTGTGTTTGAGAAGACACCAAAACTATTTCATTTTCTATCATAATATATGTCACATGTTTTCAATATTCAGTTCATTTTCGCTCCAAAAATATGTGCGAATATTTTCACTGATTCTCTAAATTCTTTTCTTTGGAATCAAATGAAAAATAGTGTCAGAAAAGCATAAGCTTTAGATTTTGGGTTCACTTCACTTGACTTGAATTCAGAGCACAAAAAAAATTTAAACTAAATGTGAGTTTCGAACAAAATGTGGAGAAAACGAAAAGAGACGACAAAATGAATACACGAATGAAAGGCAAAGAAATCATCGAATTCATGAACACAAGTTGTTTGGATCTCATTATTGATCCTTTTAAGTCTTCTATCTAAGTCAGGTATTTTTTCCCTCGGATTTATATGATTGGCCACTAATAAAAACAAACGTTTTTCAGCCAACTATTGCTTTACATACAATACATTCGCGATTTAAAGTTCAGAAATTGGTTTTGATGTCCAATAAATGTTATTTTTCTTCGTTGGCGACAAACAAATCACTACTTTCGCCTCAATTTGTCTTTTATCTGATATTGGGTTCGATCGCCTCTTCATATAATTCAAAGTTAAACTAATGACCAAAATATGGTCAACTGTTTCCCAATCAATAATTGAATCTCATTTATAAGACATGACTGGTGTCCGAACCGTCTGTCCTTCGCCCACACATTCAGTCATAAAATACTGTCCATTGAATGAAATGATTGATCTTCACATTGAAATGCGTTCCTTTCTTAATGTTTTTTCTGAGTTCTCATATTTTCATTACATAATAGTGTTGTGTCTGATATGATATTTTGAAGCAAAGCTATTGCGAACACAATTACCCTGGTCGGTACCCCTGTCAGACTTTTGTCACTTAAATTTGTTTATATTCTCATTCGTATGCTTTGTGGGAATTATCGCTTTTAAAACAAAATCTTTATAAACTAAATTATCAAGCTCAAATAATGTTAACTAATTGGTTTTCAGTCTATTCTATAAAAAAAAGAACAAAATGTGAACAATTGAGAGAAGAGTTGCAATATTGCCAACAATTTGGTGATACTTTTCTTTTCAATATATATTTTCTATAAGTCTTTTACAGACAATATATTTGGTATGAGTTTTAAATTTAGTTTCCGTTCGTTCCCTTCTGTTGTTCTTATGTCAGAGTTTGTGAGACAGAAGATCAGAAAAACTTTTTACTATCTGTTGAGATAAAGAGAGAACTTCCGAATCGGTATATAATAGGATAGAGTCTATGCTTTAATCCAAACGAGTGCTTCAAATGACACGATTTCCAGTGAAAGCTATTTTCTGAGGACTTCAGACATCGAACGGATCACAAAATTAAAGAATCTTATGATTCGTTTGCGATATTAGTTCTCAACTGACTATCACTTCATAAGACTTCCTTTTCTACTAAATTCGTGTTTTGTTTTAATTTCAAAATTATAGAGAACTTTAGTTTATTGAAAATTGTAATCAAAACTCCAAAACATTTTTTTTATCACTTTTCGAAAAGAAGAGCAAGTTTTAAAATAATTGCTGCTCGTTGTGTTTGACCATGCTAATTTTTAACTTAAAAAGGAAGAGTTCATTTGGAGCCTAAATGTGAAACTTATAGATCAATACACTTTCACTTTTGAAATAAAAAGAAAGAAAAATCGATGAATAAGAAACTAAGCATGGCAAAATTCTCAGTTTCTAGTAGAAGATATATTAGGGTTAAGATGAATGAACACATATATTGATAAGATTTATAGAATAAATGGACGAATATTTTTTGGCTAATTTTCCCGATTATTATTAGATTCGATTAAATTCTTGGAATATTTCATTTTATTGCTCCAAATATTGGATCAAATATTGAGTAAAGTCTTATATAAAAAAAGTTGGCAATCATTCAGAAGATTAGAGAAATACTTATAAAGCCTTCAAATCTGGAAATATATCTCAAAGTATTTCCTATTTATTTAAGTCAACCAAAAGAGTGGCCGACAAACAGTTTTCGTCTGATTTACTGAAAATAATAAATATTTGGTTTAATTTCAACACAATTATAGACTTATTTCTCAAATAATTGAAATATCAAAAGCCTATCACTTTTTGTCTCTATTTTTCTACAACAAAACAATTTTTACAAACAATAAATATATTTCTCCTCTGAAATAAATACGTCCGAAGTATTTGCACAGAATTGAGGCCTATAAAGAGTTATAAGCTTGGATATTTTCAAAAAACAATTCTAAATAATTTGATTTATTACTCTAAAATAAGTAATAATTGGATTCATTTGCATTTGAGTTGATTTAAATTTGAAATTAGAAATAACATTAAAATAACAATTTGTAAGACAATTGGAGTTCAAACAAATGGAAAAAAGGGCTGAAATTTATTTCCATTCATTGGTAATTCAAGACGTGTCTGAAACGGGTCTCTCGTTTCACCTAATATTAGATAAAACTTCGCATTTCTATCAATAATCTTCTCGTTTTGGGAATAGTTAGTGAACACAACGATTGGGATCTGCTTTAACTCTGCCTTAACTTTGGTTTCAATTTATTCGATCACATTTTGGTTTCAATGATTTTCGCATCCAATACACAGACGGACAGGAATGGAGGGGAATGGAAGCCAATGGAACGGTATATCGATTTGATAGCAATTTTTCTTCTCATTTCCACAATAATTACATTCAATTGGAAATTCAATTTTTGGTAAATGTTTCGATTGAAACAATCGATTCTCGAATAGGTTTCAAACTATTTGCTGGGCTTTTGATGAAATCTATTTGTATTTTGAGCCTCACTTACAGAGAGGAGAAACTAATGGAGAGTCGAGAGCCTGGAGTACAACATTTCGATATTTATTAACGAATCAATTCGAGTCAAGTCTAATAAATTGAGTATATTTTATGACATTTTAGGGGACAAACATTAAACCGAATCGAAAAGAGGCAAAAGAGAGGAAAAACTCTTCATTTTATGCTATGTTTGCGATATTTTATGAGAATCACAACTAATAAAATTTTTCGCTAAAATAACAACAGAGAGAAGAGAAGAGTCTTTTGATATTGTATTCCACAGAAAGGATAGACATATAGACAGTGCGACACATGAGTCCGGGCACTGGCTATTAGCTCAGAGCCAATAATTGTTGGCAATTACGTGAAATATTACGGTTCCATCAAATTGGTCCATCAGATCATATCAGTTGCTCGACCGAAGGACGGCCTACAACCGCATTAGATCCACTCGAAAACACTCCGATAGTTGTCTACAGTATTGAGAAGTAGTATCAGAGAAGGCATACAATGACTTACATAAAGACATACTCAAAGACACCGAGTTTTGTGTCCCAATCCATCTATTTTTGGAAGACTACGAATATAATAATAGATTCAATGATACGAAACAAATCAATTGCAAGAGAAATGAAAAGACAGACACAAAAAGACAAAGAAAGACAAAAGAAATAGGAATTTGAGTCGAGTGTGAGCTCACAGACACCGAACCAGTGATTGCCTGACAGACAGATATCCAATACAACTGTTCGTTGTGTAACAGCTTATGTAAACACATTGTATTCAACGTAAAAGTGGTCCGAATATAACAATTAATAATAGCTCTCAACAAACAATTCACTCAAATTAATACTTCAAAACTGGGTTTTGGTCCAATCCTTCAGAGTTTCTCTCAATTTTCTAATTATAACAAAAATAATTTCATTAGTTATACTAATTTTAAAGCCAACAGAAGGAAACGAATACAAAACTTCAACACTCAATGAATACTTAATTTCTCTTCATTGCTATGATAGAGAGGAAGACCAGAATTAAATTTATTTAATTGAAGTGAAAACACAACATATAAATCAAATAAACGACATATCCCTCAATATTTCACTTAAATAATTATATTCTCGAAAATTTTGAAATTTCTGAACAAAATTATATCATTCGCCGAAACACAAAACACAAAACAAATAATTGATTAAATAATATTCAAATATATTCTGATGGATGATATGATATCATTGATATCCCAAGAATTCATCGCAAATGCTTTTATTTATTGAAAACCATCAAAAAGACAAATATTTTACTTTATTTTAAGGTTAATCTAAAACAATAGTCTCTAAAAATTGGGACGTATTTCGACTTAAGACAATATTTTTTGGTCTTTGCACCCTTTCATTGAAAATTTAAAAGAAAAATAATCTACTACAATCTACTAAAAATTATTTACAATTTATTTTTTTAAGGCGTTTCCACATTTATAGAAATAATTCAAATCATTTTTATAGAAAAGGGTTAATTCCTCTCTCAAGAGACACCATTTGACACAAAAATAGTCTAAAATCAGTGAAATAACTGAAAAGTTATGAATAATTTTAGAATTTTTAATTAAACAAAATTATAGTGAAGGCTTTGCTTGCTTAGTTTGAAAAAATTGAATGCCAGACACTATTAGTTGGGATACTTTGATAATTATTCATAATATTCGTCTTATTTAATGAATATTATTAATAAAATGAATGGAAATCTCATTTGAGAGCTTAAAAACATAACGAGAACTGATGTTCACTCAAATCATATGCTTTATATGAGTTTATGTGACTCCGACTGACTTCCACTTTGAAAACAAGCATTAAATGAATAAATAAGAAATAAAATCAAAATTGTCTTAAATCGTAAAATGAGCCAAATGTGGAATTTGGGCAAATCATGTAATCATATAACTATTTATGCGAGCAATCAGTTTAATGAAGTCATTTAGTTATTTGAGTTAACAAAAAATATTTTCTAGTCTTAGTCGTAGACATTTCGACTGAATTCCTAAAGACCGGGGAATTATTTTTTGTGTCATTTCATTGGACTAAATGTTTCACTTCTCAGCACTTCTTAACACTATTTAAAACAAAATTATTGTTTTTTTACACAAATAATAATGAATTTAATGGACTCATAAAAAATGTACATAAATTGGGATAATTTAATCGATAATATGTCTGAATGTTGCAAATGATGCCAAAACTGAGAAAACAAGAGCTGGCAGTGAATGAACTCTAGGTTTGCCTGAAGTCGAACCCATCGAATCGATTTTAGCGATGACGGTGACAGACGTACCGCTCGCCCCCTCTATTTTTAGAGGCAATAGAGTGAGACGAGCGCCGGTCGCCGGCAACGAGTGAATCGTTTGGGCGATGTTTTCCAAAAGATAGATGTTTTGAGCGGCGAATATGCGGTGCGACTTCTTGTCTTTGCTCTGACCGTTGTCTATACTGGCGGTGTCGACACCAACGCCAACAATTTTTCTCTTCTCTGTCAGCCATTGGGCCGCATCCGGATGTACGCCAGGAAAGTGTAATAGAGACACATCATTAGTATCTGTCCCGAAATACTCCAACTTCTTGGGGTAAAAGCGGGCCCAACCCGTTCTCACAAGAATTACCGCCCCATCAGATATCTCTCCATTTTTTTCTTCCCATTGTTTTATATCTTCTATAGTGAGCTCATAGTCACGAGTGGCCATTGACTGGTCGACCACATCAATCACAGCCACAGGTCTGTCAATTAAATTTTTCAGGGGTATATCAGCCACTGACCACTTGCCCTTGGCAAAATGACACGGGGCGTCTGTATACAACAACTAAGCTTAGTATCGATTGGATTACTTGAATAAAAGTGTGGACAGACCTAAATGTGTTCCCGTATGGGTTGACATATAAATCTCGTCCGATTGAACCCTTCGTTGAAAATAAATTGAATTTCAGTTCAAAAAGTAATCATAACTTAAGGAAAGAAAATAAAATATGTTTTGAGTAAAAAATTGTGAAAATGAATAGAATTGGAAATTGATTTTCAAACATATCAATGACTGAAATGTATTACAAGAAAATACAAATTTTAAGATTGAATTTATGTCATCTTAAAGACAGTGAAAATAGAGATATATCGGTGACAACACATCTGTCAGTTTGTTTTGAATTTCAAAATATTCTGTTCTCAGTTGGACTGACTCTCAAAATAAAGTCTGAGAGAAAATAAAATAAGTTTTGCATAATATTTACACAAAAAAACTTTACATAAAAATATAAATTCAAAAATTTATGAGAAGTGAAGAAATATAAAAGGATTTCGAGAAATATATTTTTGACAATAAATAACATATTCTGTTCCACAAAATGAAAGTCTTCGAGAATTTCAATAAGTTTTTGACAAAATATTTGTTACCAATAACTGTGTTCGCCGTCTCTTATCGTTCCGTTCACTACAACCTTAAGCTCGAAATCTCGGGCTTCGACCCAATGAAGTGTTTCACTATTGAGCCGATGAGTTAAGTCCACTACGGATTCAGAATAGCAACGAAATGATGGCACCATTACTGACCAAACGGCTGTTATTAGCATTACTATCACTATTGACATCTTAATGGTAATGATGATGACCACAATCAGACAACAACTACACAAAACTCAATTAAAACCAGACTAAAGATCAGTCACTCTTCGGACACACAAATCCTTTGAATCAAATCAACGTTTCTGTTATATCACACACTTTGCCAAAAGTGATATATTTTCTGTGCAAACGATTTGCACAATAAAATCAAAACAAAGCAATAAAAGCCAAGAATAGATGTTTGAATACCAAAAGCTTGGTTCACAGTCACTACTCTTGTCTAACAACTCAGCCAACACTCCCTTTAAAAGAGTGAATACTTTCTTTGAATATCAAATAATTTGATTAATCAATCGATGAAAACAAGTGTCGACTGAACCGATAGAAAGTTTGAGCCACCATTTGGTTTGTTGTCTTGCATTTAGTATATGAGGAATGCCTCCGGCGTTCGCTTATAAATATATTTTCAAACTCTTGTTATTCTTTTGATCCCCGGTTTTACTCGTGTTTCTCGACTCCAACTAAAGCGAAAATCAGGTTTTCTTGAGAACAGTTGCGCCAACTTTTGCCATCAATTTGCTGTCAGCTCTGCCTCAAAGTCAAGGCTAGTGAGTGGTGTTGTCTCTGAAAAGTGATATCTACTTTTGAAATGTCGTTTTTTCTTTTCATTTTCATATTTAATCGCATTATTAATCGTATTTGTCTTTGTCTGTTGTCTCCAATCATTTCATTGCATTCAAAGCATTCCTATTTAATACCAAAAATATGTATAAGTATTAAGACTTTCCTCTTATATGAATTCACTCATTATTTCACTTGTTTTCGGTTATCACGAAATACATCATTAGTTCAGAAAATTTCTGTTCAGACAGATATCAAACCAAAGGTTCAACGACTTGTATTTACATTCAATTTATTCGCAATATTTCATGTTTTCACACATTCATAGCAAACATATATTACTAATATAGAGAATATCTATTGTATAAAATGAATTTTAGTAAACCCCCAAAGCTTCATAGAAAGTTGGTAGTTCACTTGAATACAGTTGAGTAATTTTACAAACCAAGAGAATTAAATTAGGATTAAATTTTTCGTTGAATTTAATCGAAATTGAATTAAGTCTGAGTTAGAGGTCAAACAAAAATAGTTAATTAATTCGGCCGTTGAGGCGAACACTCTGATCAAGAAAAAGGTTTACTCATTGATTGACCCAATTTTGTGAATTCATGAATATTCAGTTATTTTCACTTAAAATCATTTTCTCACTGATCGCACACTTTTGCAATTATTCAGTGAAAATCCATTCAATTATTATCAACACATTTAATGTGAAAATTATTTTAATATCATTTGAATGTCGAACACAAACACTGAATAAGTGATTAATTCAGAAAAATTTTAATGATATAAAACAGACTTTTCATTATGAGAAGAGCTCAGAATAAGTATTTTACCAAATTTGATAGCAATAAATCAAAGACTATTTTCAAAGAATTTAATCTTCGGAATCTGAAAATGTTGTCAGTTATTAACAAGCTCATTTTTCTTTACGTTATTCACAAATGTTTCTTCGCTCATTCGTTATTCAGAGTCGGATAAAAATTACTCCAATTAGTTATCACTTGATTTACAAACATAAGAGAAAAATGTTATTTAAATTAAAATTTATAAATTTTTAACCATTTTGTGAATTAAAATAAAAGCCTTTTATTTCCATTAATTCATAACAATTTATAAAACAAAAGTCAATTTATATGATTTGATTGAATTGAAATCAAATATTTGACAATAATTTCAAATAATATTAAAACATTTGATTCATATTTTGCGCTCAAAAGAGAGGAAAACAGGAATTCGTTGTTTGACTCAATCGAAGCACTTTTGAGCCAATCGTGAGTTAAAGCCTTGTTTTGTGCATCGATTGCATCAATGTTTATGTCACTCATTTGAACACATTTTTAACATTATTTTCAATTAAATGCAATTCTAAACAAAAGATCGACTTTTAATTAATTAATAGATAATCAATAGTTTAATCAAAATTTTAGACAAAATCAGTGAATGTTTTAATAAAAATGCTTTTAATCGTACATTGATTTGAAATTTGTGGCAAACTTTGCTTATTTTGGATCAGTTTTTAAGTGTTAAGTGTTGTGAAGATTTAAAAAATGCCAAAACATAAGCGAAAGACATCCAAAGAACCGAAAGCCGAAGACAAAGACCCGAAAGAAAATAATCTGTTTTTAGTGGA
>JAQGBD010002155.1:0-11298 GCA_034698165.1 Punctoribates punctum
AGAGAGAGAGAGAGAGAGAGAGAGAGAGAGAGAGAGAGAGAGAGAGAGAGAGAGAGAGGACAATGAGTCTGGAATACAATTCTTGGCTGAAAACGAGTCCTATTCCTAAATATCTATCGTTTACTGAATGTCGAGTTCTTTTATTCAGTCGACTGTATATCTGTTTATTATTTGAATGCATCGAATGGCAGTCTTTTAATATTATCAAAACTGCTCTGAGCCTAAACTGAGTCTAACTTAATGCAAAAGTGGCATAACTTTGACATAAGTGGCATAAATGGTTTCACTTCTTTCGTCAGCTCTAAGGCTCTCTTATATTAAAAAAGAAAGAAATGGGAAACACCTTTAGCTCTGAGTCTAATCAAAAGGATTATGTGAAGCGAAAAAACAGAAATTTTCTACCATTGAAGACATCTTTGCCTTCAAAAGTCAATTTGAATTTCAATTAAAAATGAATTTTGGTTTTTGAATAAAATTGAATTTTTGATGATTAAAATCATCTAGACCATATGATTTGTAATGAAATTTCCAAATCACATTTATAAGAGAAGAATAATTTCATCTTGCTCATTACTTGTCTATCATCTAAGAATTCAAATTAATGTAATTTTCTAAACATGTAAATTTTGTAGAATATTTCTCTCAAATAATAATCTTAAACATTTTGATCTCTCTTTTCTTAATTTGATTTCGAATAAAAATAATTGAAAAGATGTTAACAAAATAAATATAATTTTCACTTAAATATCATTCAATTATTCAAATTTTAAAGATCATTAAGCTGTGAGGAAGCTCTGTAGCAAGGTACTTTTGATTTAATGTCTCCTCATTTAAAGCATTTTATGATTCGATTTGAATAAACTTTTCTTTCAAATTAATATTCAATTTTCGCAAATTATCATAAAATGAAAATTTTTTCGTCTGAATAAATGATTTTTTGAAATTATGGCATAAATTGAATTTGTTTCCATCAAAATCCATTTGAAGAGTAGCTCTCATCTAATAAACTCAAATAATTATTATATTCTATAAAAATTGATGCTTTGATTGAGTTATACAATAAAGTATATAATAACTCAATTAGTTGGCCAGAAGTCTCATTACATGAGTTTAGAGGACTTCACTTGAATTTAATTTTCAAACTATTTTTTTTCGCGTCAAAAGCCTTCCAAAAGATTTTAATCCAATTTGATTGCAAACGACAAATATTTTGGCAAAAGTATATGAAATGCAATATTATATTCAAAATGAACCAAAAAAAATCCTCAAAATTAAAGATTTTAGTGTTCACTCGACTATAGTAATCTTGCGATTTTGAAATTCTTGTTAGATTTTGCGATTAAGAAAACTCAAGAGTTTCTCCAATTTTTCCACAAATGACTTGACATTCGTTCTCTTCTTTTTGTTGTTTAATTAAATAATTATTAGAAATAAGACAAACTTGAGTCAAGTGCTCTTATTTTTAGCCACTATTGGACTTCCGATAGACTTATTCTGTGCTGTGGTAGCCATCAATTCGGGTGAAAATTAATTTTGTCGCCAAAGCTCTTTCATTGGGTCAATACTTGTGTGTATGTGCTCTCAATTGGGAACCATTTGAGTCAAACAACTCAAGTGAACAACTTTTGAACTCAACTAATATATTATTATCGCTAAGTATTGATGCGTTAAAACATTTGGCCGTCAAATGAGTTCAAAACTTTTATACTTAGCCCTCAATTCTGTAATTAATTCCTTTATATTTCCTTTTCTGAAGAATTCAATAAAAAGACTTCAATTTTCAAAATGGAGCTTAAAATAGAGGTTCACATCGTTTACTATACGTTTCTATTGATGTCAACATTGAATCCGAAATAAAATTCAATTTCAATGGATTATGATTTGCTTTGAATTCAATCGACAAATGCCAGGAATAAATGAATTTTTCAGAAATCAAAGAAGTTTTCGTGAACTTAATCCTGATTTTGACGAATAATTCTTCATTTTTAGAGAAAATTATTTGGAATTCAATTTGAAAATCAGTTCTGAAAATTGAATTCTAAAAGAGATTATAATTTCAAATTCAATACTAATTTAGTATAAAATTTCGTTTCATTCAAATCATGAAATGTTTTAATGATTTTCTGAGAAGTTTTATTTGAATAATATTATAGTCATTAACGAGAATATATTGAGTCGTAAATGAAATGTTCCTTCAAATTGTTAGGAATTTATTTGGGATATAAACAGTATATTTGAAGACAAAAGTATTTTATTTGTCCGACAAAACAATTTACACTATTTCTAAATTAATGCCTGTTTTGAAACTCCAGAGAAACTGAAATATTTTTACGTTTATTTTAAAACATTAATCATTTTCATTACAATCAATCAAAAGTAAAGTCAAATAAAATTAGTCTTTAATCTGATTTAAATATTTATTGAATGGTTTTCTTAAATTCGTTGAGAATTTTGAAAAGGTTTTCATAATAACTGATTCGATGATCACTTAAAATACAAAATTTCCATAAATTTTAATTTATTCACAGATTTTAGACATTTATTATCGAAAGTTAAATAAAAAATTCTTCAAAGAATTTTCAACTTATTCTTGAGATAAAAGTTAATGCACTCAACTGTAGCAAGGTTATATTAAATATTCTTTATTCTACCTTTAAATTTAATCATAATGCTTAAATAAAAGAAAGTACATTTGAAATTTATTCGAGCTAGATAAAATAATTCTGACAATAATGTCATGAATAATTGAAATTTATATGCATGGTGATATTTGAATTCTATTCGAATGCAAAATGTTTTTTGGAGATAAAAAGTCTGAGTTTTTATTGTTATAATAATTATATTTTTATTACACATTTCAGACAAATTTCATTCGAATTTATATGAAATTAAATTGCATTTCGTCTGAATTTTCAAATGATTTGCTTAAATATATTTCTATTAAATCCCATTATAATAAAAACAGTGGTAACGGCAAAAGTTTGAGTTCAATAAATTTGTGGCATTCCTTCCACTGATAAGAACTGATTCATTAAATATGAGACATCAAACTCGATATCCTTGCAATTCGTTTGTCAATTAAACAATTTGTACACAAAATTAAATTAACCATTTTTGACAGAATACCACTTCAATGGATATGAGAAATCATTTCACTCAGAATAATGAAGTGTAAGCTCAGGCATAGGATGTCAAGCATTGGTAAAATGCAAAGGAATCGCTTGACTTTCGCTCAGATATTTTGTGACAAAAATGACGAAAATAGTCGTTCAGAAAATTTGCGGCATTTTTCCACTTCTTTAGTCACAAATAAATTATATTATTTCGAAGGGTCAGAGCACCGACTGTATCGACACTGGAGTATCGGCTATTAAATAAAGCCAATGAAGTGAATAGAGTGTCATTCCTTTGATTTTTTCACTTCTTATTTGTTTTGTCGAAACACTGATTGTTTGATTGAAAAGTAGTGAAAAGTACACGAAATTAAAGACAAAGAATTTGCTGACGACTTATACTAATAAATCACATTTTTTGCTGCTTCTGATAAATATCAAGTGATGTCTGTTTTCGAAATTTTTTTGCTAAAAACTATTTCGAAGATATTTTTAAGAAAGTGGAGTAAAAAAAGATATTTTTGTGTTTTTAGTTGAATTTCTTTGGAGAATAAACGTCTGTTTCATATAAAAGTTGTAAAGTTTTTGATATAAAACTTTTGACAAACGATTCCTGAATTCATGCGATAAATAATAAATTTTTCATAAAATAATTGATATGAGATTTTGTCGGAAAAGTTTCCAAAAATATATTTCATCAGAGAATTGGAGGCAATTGTATTATAAATTAAACTTTTGATTAAATTCTCTTATTTTTAGACTTATTGTTAGTATATTTGTAATTATTATTTTGTTTAATAAAATATTAGGATTTAGTTTATTATTAAAACTAATGATATGGCCATCGGCTGCGACTCAGCTCTAAATCCGAGCCTTTAGAAGAGGGAAGACTCGCAAACATTTCAGACGACATTAGAGTTCATTTGTGATATGAAATAACATAAATAATTAAAAACGTGAATATGATGTGCATTAGCACTGAATTAACTCTAAAAGCATTGGATTCCGCACTAAATGTAAGTCTAATATGAATACCAAAGTGAAGTCATAACTGATTTTTCAAATAATTTTTTGTTGTTTTCCTGCTTTACAGCAAAAACGTAAGTCCTCTTCAAAACGGATCAGCCCTTCAACTGATGGAGACTTTAATTTGTTGTGTTTTGGTAATGGATTTGGTGTCAAAAGGAATAAATTTCAAAAACACTAATCATGTTATGACGAAAAACAAAACCAAAGAATGACATTAAAACAAATTAAATTCGTGGATATTATTCTTAATTAATGTTGTATTTGATTAATATTTTTTTGCAATTTTATGTCATACGAGTGTCTGTCATATGCACTCATATGCACTCCTCTTATTAAAAATACAATATTTTCTGTTATCATATGGAAAGCCATTAGAGATCAATGTTTTTGTGGGAAACGACTTAATGAATATGAAGTTTGTCTTTGACTATAGTATTGATTATTATTTGACTCTCTGTTAGGGTTGGCTCTAAATTAGTTGTCTTTTGATGTTTTGCGAAATATTGGCTCAAATTAATCGATGAATGAATTGAGAAAACAAATGAAAATTACTGAACGATAGATGTATTGAATCGACGATAAAGAGGAGTGAGGACTGGGTTCGGGTTTGAGAGGAAAAGTTAATTAACAAATGTCTACAAACAGATTAACAAAATAACGTAAAACTGAATACAAGTAAAGCCGGAGAGAGTATGAGTTATGTGGTGCTGATGTGAACTGCATAATAATGAATCATTTGGTGATACGTTTTCTGACGTTATGTCACACAACAGATGAGACAATGAGAAGAATAGCCGAAACTGAGTGTCATGTTCTCCACGACATAACATTCAAGTCTTACCATATATTTGACAGTATATTAGGATCGCATCCACTCTAATGAATCTGTTTTGAGAGTATGTGAGGGATAACTCATTTCACTTTTCACACTCCAAACAATTCATTTTCACTCTTCGATGAATTATTGAGTAATTAATTGCTCCACAAAATTGTTGCCACAATTCAGACAATAATATTAGACTCGATTCTCACCAAACAATACCACAAAACCCGACTCAACAACAGAAGTGAACCCAAACCAGTGCTCCTTATTATTACACTATTGTAAGGATGATATACCGACAGAGTGATTATCTTCCATTATTATGTCAAAAATCTAGCTGGATAATTGTTGCTTGATAATTATAAATGTATTGATAAGTATTTGAAGCCTCACAAACCTCTGTTTAAAGATTACTCATATATTGATTTAAATATAGATGAAATAAAACCGAAATTCATTTGATTTGAAATGGAAATGACCACTTCCCTTGATATTTGACATTCTGATGTCAAACAATCCCTGAGGACCTTGATCAAAAACAGTAACTGTTGTGAAGATCTCTGTATAAATTGGTGAACCTTTGAATAAATGGGAATATCATTGGATGACTCGCATTATTGAGTCAATAAATGGAAGAGAGTTTCATTCGTCTCAATAAAATATTGAGCCTTTGCAGGAGTGTCGGGTCGGGAATACCCTAATTCTAGTTTAATATCCTGAAAAAAGAACTCTTTCCTTAGTCTCTGCCATTCTTCACAACTTTGTCTCATTTTATTCGCTCTGAGATTAAGTCCATTGAATCACATTTTCATTTGATATCAATTGTGAAGTAATCAATCATTTTGAACAAAGAGAGCACAGAATCTCTTTTTCATTTATATTATCAATTATTTCGGGGAATCTATCTTTCGGTCGTTAAGAAGAGAATTTGTCAAAACTTTTTTTGAGTGCAAATTCTTCGATCAAACGAAACAATTAGTCTTTATTTTCATTATTCGGCTCCACTTAATCGAAAAAAGTCGATAAGATTAACTTGCTCATAAAGTTTTCTCATTTGTTCCTATTTTTCGCTTTCTTTTTCTTACAAATGGTTCGAAATAAAATCATTACTGTCCAGAGGGTAGTCCTCTGACCCAATATTATGCAATTGTTTCTACCAATGGTTAGAATCATATGCTTTCTATTCTCTCAAAACAAAAGGTCTCTAAATAACGATAATCGGAGACAAATATCCTTACATTTCATGCATTAAATGAGTTTTTGTTTTGTTTTCTCTTATTGTTGGCTCTTATTAAGCGACGGATCGATTAAATCTAATCTAAGATTCGGAACACATTATCGTTAATTACATCAAACAAACAAAAAAGTTAGTCAAAGATCCCAAAAATATGATTACTTTCGCTAAACAACCGGAAACTCTTGATTTCTGCACGAATTACCTTTCATTAAAACACTATATTATTTATATAAATATTAAAATCTCTCAGCTAAAACAAATAAATGTGTCCTTGATGATTTATTCGCTGGAAACACACGTAATCGGAATAATGAGTTTTATTCTTTAGGACTTTTAATTTCCTTTTTATATGAAACGAATTTTTAATAAGAAAATCCTTTGACATCTAATCCGCAAAAAATGAATAGAAAAGGAAATTATTTTTTCAAATTTCAATACAAAAAGTGAGTCATTCAGTGATTCATTGTATCATTTCATCCGCCGATACTTCTATTAAAATATATTCTCGATTACGGTCTCTCTCTCTCTCTCTCTCTCTCTCTCTCTCTCTCTCTCGAATGTATTTTCGGTTGATTTGAACACAAAAGAGGCGAAGTAAAGGCATTTGACTCCACATAATTCACTAATTTAAAGAGTTGTCAATTTGAAAGAGTTTTCAGTCGATTCTATAGATGTGTAACTAATTATCTTTCAAAGTAACCCGGGTTTTATTCCAGTAATATCCATGTAATTAGAAAAATTTAAATTTTATTTAAGTGGTCGTCAGAAATGCATTACATATCAAAACATAACTGTTTGAGTCTATAATTTACTTCAAATCAATGAAAATAAACTAAATAACAGTCAATTAGTTAAATGAAATTAAATTTAAGCCTAAATTCAACCATAAATCCACTAAAATTCAAAATATATTTATTGGAAGTACTCATCAAATAAAAGACAAAACATTTTGAAAGTATTCATGTATTATGAAAGATGTTTGATAAATCAACATGATCATTTTTATATATGTTTACTTTAAGAAATCCAATCGAATGTAAATCTAATGTAATTTATTTTTAGCAAAAATAGAATAAAATATTGAAATTTAAATTATTATAATGTCATTGAATAAAATGAATTGTTTTTAATACTATTAATGGAAAGCTCTGGAAATACTGAAAGCCTTATGTTTGGTGTTTCGGTAATTAAAAGGCATTCGTTAAAAATTTGTTAATGTTTTGTAATTACATTAGATTTCACATTAAATGCTTATCTAAATTGCAAAACAGAAATGAGTCCAAAGTTTTATTTGATTCAATCAAAAGTAATGGATGTCTGAAAGCGAATAATTTATTGATAGAGGAGTGGCTTCATTGCCATTCCTGGGAATCATATTTTTCATCAATTTTTATTAATATTTGACCAAAAGTTTTCTTGCATTTGATATAATGCATCTGAAAATCACATAAATTATAGAATATTTTCCGAATTCAATGCAATTTCCAATTCAATGCTTTTTGTAATATTAGATTAGATGAGAGAAGTGCCCAAAAAACTAATATTACCAAAAATCGGCTAATTTTAAGCGAAATGACTGTTCAGAGACTTTGCTCGAAGATTTGTAAATATTAATAACTCAATAATATGTGAGTTATTTAATAATATTCGTAATAACACACAAACTGTTATACATTTGCTCTCAATTTTGCATCTCTAGTATTAAATTGAGTTTTTGTCACAAAGTTTTTCAAGTATTTGCTTTACTTCGAGGGATTTTCGCGATTAGCCTAAAATTTGATATTTTTCTGGTTAAAAGAGTAGTCTTATGTATGTCTATGTGTGTGTTTGTGAGCCACGAGCTACCCGAGCCACGAGCCAATCCTTCCCCAAGATATGAATGGCTCTCAAATTTTAATCTAGTTTATGCTAACTGTAAAAATAGTATAGATATTAGTGAAGCGGTAATACTCTTACTCTAAATGCGATGCAATGTATGCGAAACTGCTTTAAGGCAAACATACTTTTATTGCTTTTTTGCGTAACGTCTATAGGCTTTCAATTTCATAAATAAAATACTATTTTACAGATAAGATGTCTTCAAATGTTTATTTGAATAAAAGTCTATTCCTTAGCGTCTTAAAGATGAAGAATATTTTGCAGTGATTTGCATATAACGGATAAATAAGTTGAGTGCAAAACGTTATAACTGTCAAAAAGGTTTGATTGACTCGTTTTTGAGTATAAAACTTAGTTTTCAGTGATTTTTCTTTTAGTCTTCGAGTCTGTCGTCACATAAGTGGTAAATAATTTTGTAGATCTTATAATTCACTCATTATTTTACATAAAACTCACATTTTTCCGGAAAAATAAATTTTCAATAAAAATAAATTAGAAAAAGAAGTTTAGTTAGAAATTCGTCGATATTTTTAAAGATGTGTTTTATTTTGTAAATAATGGACTCAACTGTGAATGTGAAGCAAAATAATTGCCTGGATGTTAAGGATGTTAAGGATGTAAAGGAGAAATTGATGAAACCTCTCGATTTGGTGATTGATTTTTGTTGGATTCAATTTAGTTTTAATAAATCTTTTTTTGATGACAAAATTTAATGTGAAAATAGATTTCTTGTGTTATCATTACTTAGAGTTGAGTTAAGCCAGAGATCGAGTTTCACAGAATTCCAGTCTTAAGAATCAGATACTGAAGGAGAGGGAGTTTGAGCCTAAAAAATAACTATTAAGAAAACTTCTCTTTTCACTCTCGAGTTTTTTTTATGAACCTTTAAAGATAAAGAGCCTATCCGTCTGTCATTCATTACTAATTGCATTCTATTGGTTGGAGTTTAGAAAAAAATTGATATAAGAATTCCTTATTTGCATTCAATTACAATAAGTCTCGTATTTCACTCTAAACCCGAATAAATGATTTTCGAAGCTTTTTCTCAAACTTTACAACAGATTCAAGCAATGGATAAAAGAATTCAAATAAGAAGTTTCCAGATTATAAATTATAACAGTGACTGCTTTCTAAGAAAGTACAAAATTCTCTCAGCTCTGAACAATTCTATATTCTGTGACTCTAATGGAATATTTTGATGGAATTCCTATAGAAAAGATTCTTCAATACATTTTAAAAACAAATTTTGAGCATGAATAAAAGCTCAGACAATAATCAATCTTGGAATATCCCATTGATACTTTCTCAGAATACATAAAGTAATAGCAAAGAATGCAGGCAAAGCATCAGTATCAATTTGATATTTCTAAGAGATTGTCAGATGATATCTTATTTATGGTTTTGCCCTAAAATAAGAAAATTAATGATTTGTTGGAAAAAGTGTGTATCAAATTATAGTTTAATATGTCCTAGTTCCTTCAAACATTGATTATAAAGTACACTCGCGCTCCCTTATTTTCACGTCGTCGGGACCAGAAAAAATGCTTGGTGAAAGATAGAACTTGAAATTATGGGATTTTTTTATAGAAATTAAAATGACGAAATGTCCTCTAAATGATGAGTTATTTTGTTAACTTCAGAATTAAACATTCGAATTGACTCAAATATTTATCATAATTATATTTTGATAGAAGTTAAACCGATATTTATCTGTCACTAAATTTTGAAAATAATTTTTGTGTCAAACTATCATCAAAAATAACAATTTTTGTGAGCATGGGAAAATAAAGGAGTCTATTAACACAAGCAGTATATGTTGTTTCAGTTAAATTCGAGTGAAATTGAAAATATGGAGGGGTGAAATTAGTTCCCCGGTCCCAACTTGGGTCAGACCATTCTGGGGAAATTAAGGAGGTTTGCAAATTATGGAATAAGAAATTAGGGGAGCGTAAGTGTATACACAAGTCTTAAATTAATCTAAATATGGTTTGAAATCTATTCTCTCATGTCTTTAATTCAACCAAAGATAATAAACATCCACTGAATTACATGTATTACATAATGCACTTCACATGGAGAGAGAGAGAGAGAGAGAGAGAGAGAGAGAATGTTGTGATCAGTTTGTAAGCAGTTTTGAACAATACTTATTGTATGAGAGTTGCAATTCAGATGATTGGGTGCACGTCATGCATAGCATTTATTACAGGCCTAACAGTAACTCTATTTACTGATTGCTATGCCTATCAACTAGACTGGAGTCGGTGCCCGACTCTGCACCGAATATACTGAGACACTCGTGTAGGGTAACGACGGTAGAGCACAGCTGCTACTGATTTAATGAATCATTTGTCTTCGTCAAACTAACACTGTATCTCTCAAAATGTGACCATTCATTGAGTCACACATATATTGACTAATATTCTGATATAACATCACTTCTAATATATTTGAGAAACAAGAATATATTGCAAAGAATCAATTTCTGAGAAATTACTCCATTAAATGTTCTCAACAAATATGACTTCGCTTACGGTAATCAAAATCAACGGTGAACTCAGTATTCGCTGAAATCCGTTGCCATCGATTTATTCCCACACAAAACTTGAGCCCAGAACCAGAGCCGAGAGCCTGGATCATCTATTTGAATAAATCAATGGCGTTTAGTGAGAATGCATTAAATTAAAGTAAATTTCTAATAAAAACAAATGAATTAAAAGCAGAGGAAATGATATTTTGCGGCAAATGATGGCTGAAATTCAAACGAATATTTTTCATCTGAAAATAGTTTTATTTTTAGCAAAAGTGATAAAATTTTCATTAATTTTCGTCAAATGAAAAACTTATTTACTTTTTCCTGAATTAATTAACAAAAGTCGTACTCAAATCACAAATCCTGTAATTAATTAAAGTGTTCATCAATTTTAAAAACAAATGATTGCCTAAACTGTTGGCTCGAATACTAATCTTTGAAATTTGACGGCTATTTCACAGATAAAAATTCAAAGACAACACATTTTGGTAGAGAAGGCGATTCAAATATTTTAAAGTTAAATGTAAAGCACTCTTGAATTTAGGCATAAATAAAATAAGATTAAACTTATTATGTTACAAATTCTTCTAGCAGAAATTCCCTAAGAATAGCCAGATAAATTTTAGTCAGAGAGAGAGAGAGAGAGAGAGAGAGAGAGAGAGAGAGAGAGAGAGAGAGTTGAGACGCG
>JAQGBD010002156.1:0-11291 GCA_034698165.1 Punctoribates punctum
AGATGACTCTAAAAGTCATGCGTCAGAGCACTGAATGCGAATTGAATTTAAAGCGTTTCTCAACACATGTCTTGTGTTTACTTTTTCTCTGTTTTTAAATTTAGTTTAACTTTAAATCAAATGTGAATTAAACCAAAATTATGGCCAAAACTAATATAAATCCGGAGGAGTTATGGCGTGATATCCAAAACTTGTCGATAAAACCGACACAAAAGTTGATTCAATCCAAAGATTATTACGATTTAAACAGACCTCAAATCAAAGTAAGACTAACTATGGTTTCAATTGAATCTCATTAATAATCATTTGAAATAATGTACTCTTCAGTCGGTGCAAAACATAGCAAGGGCACATATCGATTCATTCAATTTCATGGTTGAAGAGGGACTTCAGAAAGGAATTCAGGTCTGAGAACAACCTCGGGTCTAATCGATTCAATTTTAACCAACTCTTTGTTTATTAGAATCTCAGACCTCTTGAGTTTGAATTGGCCTCAAAAGAGAGGATTCGGATCCAAATAATCGTGAGTTTTGTCTCTTGGCATCAGATAATTGGTTCAAATGGTGACAATTCTGTTGATAGGATTCACAACTTTTCAATCCTGTGGTTCATAAGGACTCTCAGTCGAGAACTATTCACTTCTTTCCTTCAGAGGTTTGCCATTCATTTAGTAGTACTTCCAGTCAGTTAAACAATTGTTTTTAGGCCAGAATGAGGGGCACCTCATACCGGGGCAAACTTCAGATCTCATTTTCCTGGAGTATTAACGGAAAAATGCAGGAAATTATCGAAGAGTTTGTCGGAGAAATTCCTATTATGGTTAAGGTATTACACATTTGTTATACCTTTTGATCCGAGGCCAAAATGTTTTCCATTTCAGTCAAATCGATGTAATTTAGAGAAATTAAGCAAAAAACAAATGGTTTTACGTAAAGAGGATTCCGACGAATTCGGTGGTTATTTCGTCATTAATGGCAACGAAAGAGTCGTCAGACTATTGACGGCTCAGCGAAGAAATTATGTATTTATTTGATTTGTTATTAATCTGATTACAAACTAACGATTATTTGTTGGTTAAGCCAATGGCCATCTCCCGTAAGTCGTGGAAAGACAGCGGACATCTATTCTCTGAGTACGGAATTTCAATCAGATGTGTCCGCACCGACCAAATGGGAGCCGTAAGGACTCACATATTTTTATTCTCCTCTTTTAATAGTTGTTTTCACTCAGAATATGGTTCTCCACTATTTGACGAACGGAACGGCCAGATTGCGCTTCTTCTTTGAGAGACAACCCATTTATCTGCCGTTAATTATGATTCTGAAGAGTTTGGTCGATGTCTCGGATCAGTATATCTTCAATGAGTTGACAAAAGGCAAACAAAGTGACACATTCTTCAAGAGTTGTGTCACAAATATGTTACGTCTGGTTCAGGACGAAAACCTCTACACTTCCAAACAGATCAAGAAATATATCGGCGAACGGTTCCGAGTGAAGTGTCAGTGCCCGCCCTGGTATACAGACGAAGAGGTCACCGACTATCTCATGAGGGAATGTATTGCTGTCCACTTGACCTCAGGACAGGACAAATTCAATTTAATGGTGTATATGACCCGAAAGCTGTTTGCTTTGGCCAAAGGGGAGTGCGCCTCAGAGAACCCTGATAATCCCATGTTTCATGAGATCTATTTGAGTGGACACATCTATTTCACTCTTCTTTTGGACCGTCTCTCAGCTTATTTGACTTCAGTTAAGTATATGATCGATAAACTCCTTCAGACGGCAGATAAGAGCGGCACCGGTTGTGTCCTCACCTCAAACATAGTGAAGAGGGCGTTGGCCTCCAAATACGGGGAAATCACGCGACCCCTCGAATATCTGATAACAACGGGAAACCTGCGGTCAAAGACTGGAATCGGTTTACAACAAACGGCAGGTATTAGTGTGACGGCAGACAAAATCAATTGGTGGCGCTTTCTCTCCCACTTTCGTGCTGTGCACCGAGGACAATTCTTCACAGAAATGAAGACCACTGCCTGTCGCAAACTGTATCCGGAGGCCTGGGGTTTCGTTTGTCCCGTTCATACCCCTGACGGCAGTCCCTGTGGTCTTCTCAACCATTTAGCAGAGATGTGTCAGATAACGAACTATCAGTCGACTGTCCGCAATGTTATGGATCTGTTGTCCTGCGCCGGTTTGGAACCAATGGATTCTCCGATACATATCGACGACACTTATCTCAATGTTTTACTCGACGGCAAAATCATTGGATATTTGAAGGAGTCTTTAGCTCTGCCGGTGTTGACTGAGTTGCGGACTCTTAAGGCCAAAAACAACAGTAAAGTTCCGCCAACCCTTGAAATTGGTTACGTCCCGAAGACAGACAAAGCGACGCAATACGCGGGTATATTCTTGTTCTCAACTCCGGCCCGAATGATGCGACCGGTTTTCAATCTGACGACACAGACTCTGGAATTGATCGGAACCTTCGAACAGGTCTATATGGATATCTGTGTCACTGCCTCAGAATTAATCCCTGGAGTGACCACTCATCAGGAGCTGAGAGAAACCGGTATACTGAGCATTTTGGCCGCACAAATACCTTATCCCGATTTCAACCAAAGTCCCCGTAATATGTATTCCTGTCAAATGAGTAAACAAACGATGGGAACCCCAACCCATACCATAAAATATCGTTCGGACAACAAGTTGTATACAATAGTGACTCCGCAGTCGTCGTTAGTCAGACCCGTATCTCACGATCACTACGAGGGCGACAATTATCCTTTGGGGACAAACGCTGTGGTGGCCGTCATTTCATACACCGGTTATGATATGGAGGACGCGATGATTCTCAACAAAGCATCCGTTGAACGCGGATTCAAATGCGGTTCCATTTATAAGACAGAAAAAATCGATTTGAGAGATAAGGCCGGAATTCACGGCGCGTCCACTGAAATTGTTTATATTTTTGGCCGCAAAGAAGATGACACGAAATTAGCGGATAAGTTGGATCTGGACGGACTCCCTTTCATCGGCACCAAAGTCGAGTTCGATGACCCGGTTTGCAGTTATATCGATTTGATCACCGGTGAGACCAAAGTCCAGAAATACAAATCCACAGAAAGAGCTTTCATTTACGACGTGAAGATTATTGGCTCCGATTCCGGTAAAAGTGTTCTCCAAAACGTTGCCATCACTTATTGGATCCCAAGAGCGCCAATCATTGGCGACAAGTTTGCTAACAGACACGGACAGAAGGGAGTCTGTTCTGTACTCTGGCCTCAGGAGAATATGCCGTTCACTGAGGGCGGTATGACTCCTGACATTATCTTCAATCCTCACGGCTTTCCATCCCGTATGACAATCGGCCAAATGATTGAGAGTATGGCCGGAAAAACGGCTTCAATGTATGGGACAGTACACGACGCCACTCCCTTCACATTCTCCGAAGAGAACATCGCTTCCGATTATTTCGGAAAACTGTTAGAAAACGTTGGATTCAATTACTACGGACTCGAAAGGATGTACTCTGGAGTCGACGGACGCGAACTCAAAGCCGACATTTTTATTGGACTTATTTATTACATTCGACTCAGACATATGGTGGGCGACAAATATCAGGTCCGGTCCACCGGTCCCATAGACAACATCACTCACCAACCGGTCAAAGGCCGCAAACGTTGCGGTGGTATTCGTTTCGGAGAAATGGAAAGGGACTCACTCTTAGCCCACGGAACCTCTTTTCTACTTCAGGACAGACTTTTCAATAATTCTGACCGAACTCTGGTAACAGATTTCATAGAGATTCTATTCTCTTGTATTTTAATCTGAATTCTGTCCCAATTTAGGCTCACATTTGCGGGAAGTGCTCTTCACTGATATCCCCCTATTGTTCCCAAATCGGTGATCAATACGACAACTATGAAACACAAACGTTATGGAAGTGCCGTTTATGTGACTCTTCAGATGAGATCAAATTAGTGGCCATTCCTTACGTTCTTCAGTATTTAGTGGCGGAGTTGGCCTCAGTTAACATAAAAGTCAAGTTTAATGTCAAATGAGTTCATATTTTTCTAATTAAAGTCAATTAGTTTTGTGATAATTGTTTGGAAATCAATAAACCAAATGATTTGACGAATAGTTTAAGACTAAGATTAAGACTCTTGTAAAGAGAAAACGAGAGTTAAAACGAGCTTGCTCAATAATTTGGCTGAAGATGATTCAAAAGGTGAATAATCAATGAAAGGGGAAAACGTGAGAGAGTTGTGGTTTGGCTTAAGTGTCAAAACAGAGTTCATTCAAATGTTTGCGCCTTTGAGTGAATTCGCGTTTCTATTGGTTATGACTTCTATTGTGAGATCAATATATGCATAAAATGGCCGCACATTTGTATGTAAACATTTGACAGATATTTGGGGCTTAAAACCGATTTTAGTTGAACTCAAACCAAGTTTATTCTCATTTCGATAATCAATTTGTTGGCAAAAATGCTAAAATGAAAAGTATTCCCAAAGTCTTCGCCGAAATATATCGAAAAAACGCAAAAATTCGGTCAAATTTATCGATTGTTTACAAAAGATTTCATTTGAAAACCATTGAATCGATTGTCAAATGTCTGCAAATTCTGGTCAACTGAACAGCAATGAAGACTCCGAAGTGATGGTACGTCAGGTGAATCTCGCGGCCGCTTTTCACGACCACATTTCCTGCACCAAAATATCGCAGCACTCGATAGGAACGGGTATTTGTGGTCTTCAAACCTCTGTGTCCGACATCGGAGACCCTCAAAATGCGGCCATCGGTTCGATGACATCAGAACTGTCGACTCCGTTCGAGTCGGACCACATGTATGCCACCGAAAGCAAGCCTTTCAACGATAACAGTCTTTCAGCGAACGGATGTATTCGAGCGAATCTGTTCGGCAATAGTCTGTCCGATGAGAGGAATCAGATCTCGAAACTGACGGAAATGATTTTGGGACAGTTGGACCTCATTCAGCACCAACAGGAACAGCTCCTCAAAAAGGACAGACAACTCCAGGGCCTCAAACAGGACAGGGAAGCCCTATGTCTTCGACTCGAGAAGATGGAGAAACGGATCGCCGTATTGTCGGCCAAAGTGGCCAACAATAACAACAACGCGAATGTAATCAATAATAACACCAATAATAGTATTTCGACGAATAGTTTAAATAATAATACAATTAATTTGAACCGAAATGTTGTGAACAACACTCAGAGCTCTTCCAATACTATAGAAACCGATTGCGATCAGAGCGGTAGCGATACTATTGTCGAAGAGTCCAATAGTGTTCCAATAGTCGGACTGTTCACCGATCCCACAGTTTTCACTAAATTATACTCTAATAGCTCGGGAGTCAACTCTTGTAACTCTTCTGCCAATTCAGTTAACAAGAGTACAATCACTTCGAAAAGCAAACCAATTGAAACCAATTCTAACAATAATGACAACAATTATGAGACCAAAGAAGACTTGACTGCCGTTAAAATCAAAACAGAATCAATTGAAGAGGAAGAGGAAGAGGAGACGACCACCAAAACTGCATCGACAACAACCACCAGTTCATTGACCTCTAGGAAGAGTCGTAAACGACTTCAAGAAGTGTCAGCAGTGACTCCCTTGACATCGGTGTCCTCTCCTAATAGAAAGCGCAGCAAAGCATCCATTAGTTCGGATAATACGACGAATAATGAGATCAAAAAAGAGATAATTAGTGCAAAAGAGACGTCTTGTGATTCTTTGAGTACTTTGAGTACAACACAGACTAATAATTCAATTAATAAGAGTTTAACGAATGTTAAGAAAAAATTAGTTAAACAAAAAAGTGAGACCTCTTCGAGACTGGAGACCACTAGTGGTGGCACTCATACCAGTAGTGGCACTAACTGTAGGAATATTTCATTGACCAAAGATGTGTTGATGACAACAAAGCCTTACGCAATAGTTGTAAATAATAGTCACCTTTCGCTCGAATTAAGTGTTTCTCTCAGTGATGGCGACGACTCTCTCGACACAAAAGCTGAAGACCAGAAGACTTCTGATGTGATATATGACAAGTCTTCTATAGAAGTGCCCAAATTCCGGTTGCATCCGGTCAGCAGCTGCTACTCACTCGAAGGCACTGAGGTTCGGTTCCCCTCCACTCCTCTCAACTCATTCCCATTTGACTGACTTTCTGTTTATATCTAGAATTTAGACGACGAGGTCTTCAACAGAAGACATATGAAGTTAGAAAACGACGAACGGAGGAGAAAAAGGTTTGTCTTTCTCTCCAATTGAATACCAATTGAAATATATATTCTGTTAATTAACAGATGGGATATACAGCGACTGCGAGAGCACCGCTACAATGAGAAACTACGCACAGGTCGATACTATAACTCAAATCTTAACAATTGTTTCATTGAAAAGCCATCGGATCTCAAGAAGAAGGGATTGGAATTCAAATCCTTTTACCCCGAAATCAAAAATGGTTTGTAATTTGAAAACTGATCGAAAATAATGTCAAACATTAAAACTATTTCTCTCTGATCACAGTTCAGGCCATTGAGGTCTCGGAGAAGATCCCATACATTTCTTTTGGACATCCCGTCCCTAAAATGCCCACAAAGTTTGTCTTCAATTGTTTTCCATTTGTATATAAATTCTAATAAAAATGTGATTTATTTTTAAAGATTTTTTTCTCTTCCGTGGAATACGAGTGAAAAGACTCAGACGACGGCCAAAGACCGAAAGTCAGCCCAAAAGAAGAACTAAATTAAATACTTATTCTGAGGTCGACATAAAAGATGGCTTTTGTGTCGACTTTTTGGAGGACTCCTTTGGTTTTGATGGCATTTCCTCATCTGTTGTACCGGTATTTCACTGTTTGACGCAATCTATGGTTAAATAATTTCATAAAAATCATTATTCTTTGTGTAAATTATTGATAATATTCTGGAAAACTATTATGAGTTTTGTTGAAACAAATTCTCTTTCTTTGGGAAAACTGTTTTTCATTCAAGAGTTTTGATAACAATTTTTCAAATATTTGTTTAATAGGTTTTAATTGTCATTAAGTTATTGTTTTTATTTACACTTATTTCTCATTAATCCTCAAATCATTTGCTTTGAAATTTTCTTAATTTAAAACTCATTTTTCAAATTACTTTAACTCTTGAATGAAAAATGCATTCAAAATAAAACAAATTATTATTTTTAGAACTTTATATATATTATAATAGTTTTTAATTATGAAAATTCCTATTATATACACAAATATATTGTAAGTTATGTCTAATTCTTAGATATTTTTTGAGACCTTTTTTCAAAAATTATTGAAAAATCTTTTGTTTAGGTATTTACACAAAATTCAATCCTTTAAGTCATGTGAACCTCATTTCCATTCATTTTATTAATCGTTTCTTATCTTCAATTAAAAAACGAAATTCTGTTTCAATTCTTTTATTTATTTCTAAAATTAAATTCAATTTAATTTATGATTTCCTCCTTTGGGGAGAAGAGGAGAGAGAGAGAGAGAGAGAGAGAGAGAGAGAGAGAGAGAGAGAGAGAGAGCGCGAGAGAGAGAGAGAGAGCTTTACATTTACAGATGTCGCTTGAATTTAGGATTTATTGGCTATAAATTACCAAGTTGAAAGCTATTTGTGAAAAGTTATTGGGAACTCGTTTTGGTGGTCAACCCCTTCATTCAGATTTCTAATGAAACGATTGGGAAAAACAATTGTGTAATGAGTTGTGAATAATTGAACTATAATTGAGTGATTGTGAGCATAATTGCCATTTGCAGGTTCACATTCATTTGTTCAACTTTTGTAAAGTTTACTCAGGTGGATTGAGCATGGAGAAATGGCTATATATAAGGCTAGGAGGAAAAGCTGATCTATGTTTCATACTATCGCTTGAATTATCCGTCTTTTGGTTATCTTTTAGGTCATTACTGACATTGAGATGACATAAGTATTATACGAAAGTTATGTCGAATTAAACGATATTAAAAGATAGCGATAATTGTGTGAAAACAACTTATTTTGAATGAATGCAATCGGATTGCGATACAACTCAATGAATAGTTGGGAATGCGTTGAACGCATGTCTGTCCCCAACCCACGTCACCAGAGCTGTAAGACTGTGGCGAAAAATCTGACGATCAGAGTCTGATCAGACGATCACTTCAGTGTTGGGAACAGTGAGTCGATAGAGTCGTGGCTCGAATCAGAAGATCATATGTGAGTATAATTTGTATAATACCTGCCTATGAGTGGAGTCATACGAGTGAAGCACTCATTGCACTGTCGGCTCATTCAGTCACTCAGTCTGTTATTCAATCCTTTCTTAATCTCAATTAAAAGCATAGATTTTAATTTGTTTTCTGCTTTTCTTAATTACATAAACCAATTAAACGCTTATTATATGAATTATTAGTTTAAGTCAATAGAAGTATAATTGTATTACAAGTTATTTAATCTCAAACTCAAAGGTAAGACTCGTTTTTGTGTTTATTTGAAGTTTAAATGTTTGTCTAAATGTGTTTTCAGAAAAGCATTCATTTGATTGGCTTTTCTATTGAGTGTTTTGAATGTGTTTTGCCTTTTAATGCTTTTATTGATTTTTAAAAGTCTTGTTTTCGTGTCAATCGTACTGTCATTCAATAAGACATTAATTTTGGTTTTAGTTTTTGATCACAATTAGCAGAAGAGATGTTATTTCGCTTTGATTTTAATTAAAGAAATTGATTTAATAGGAAAAGTCAATTAAATGTCACTTCCTTTAGGGTAATTAGGAATTGAATCCGCGTTTAATTTGAAACCACAACCAATTGATGACTGTTTTTGAATATTTGATTAAAATTAAGTGAAAACAAATTTCGGTTAGAATTTCCTTCTCTTAAACAGATTTGATTCACAGGTTTTGCGGTAAATCAGTCAATAAGTCACAGACTTTGACTGACTTTGTATTCAAATTAATTGTTTTTTGTATTAATTTTTATCGATTGGTGTCAGAGACTATGTTTGCGATATTTGGTTGACATTGAAATACATTTAGACATTACTTTATGGTTTTGGAGCTTTTAATTAGGCTTTTATTTTAAGATAATTTACTTCTAATATATTTTGTGGAGAACTTGTTTTTTGAGTTATTTCCAAAGCAATGCCCAAAGAGTTTAAACTTATTATTAATTATTTCAATTCAAGTATAATATAATGCAATCGAAATGAGTTAACCCAAACCCTATTAAGGTTAAGGTTGAAGGCAAACCATAGGACAGCCATAGCTGTCGGTTCTTTTAACCATCAGTAGCTGTCATCCCTCCCTTTCCTCCCATAAAACATTTTTTGTGCAAAGTTTTACAATCTTAGGAAAAAAGTTTGAATTCATATCAATTGGTTCGAGTGATAAGCGATTGTGATATACGTTGAGGCGATTATGAGATGATATTTATGCCATATTTACCGCTAATTCTTCACTTTTTTGACGAAGTGTTGGGAAAATGTTAGAAAAATAATGCCATAAATGTTTGTATTTTGTATTTGAAATATTAATCTAATAGAATGCAGTCCTACGGGTTTGTGACCAAAACTAGACTAAAACACAAACGTTTTTTGAGGGCTTTTTCAGAAAAGTCAGTCAGTTATAGCTCCCTATGAATGAGATATACCGCTCGGGGGGAACACAAACGCAAGACCTGTATTTCCTCACAAAATTTCCACGTTTTGCAAACTTATTCTACTGATTATTGCGCCAAAAGTTTATCTTTTATTTATTCTTTAAATTGTTTTTGATGTCATTTTTTGCAATCCATTTGAATCCCAGTATTGATGTCATTATCATATAATTTGCCGATTATTTTACGTAATGCCCAACGAGTTGATTGTCAGCCAATTAGTGTTAACGCGCTTTTGGTTTTTGAATCTGTTCTTGGATTGGATGTTGATTTGGAAACTTGTCCGATAACTTTTTAATTCTTTGAAATTCTTTATTCTTGGTTAGAGTTTTCCACAGATCATAAACTGAGATACTTTTTGCGTCGGTTTTATGGTTGAAATTACTTTCAATTTTTTTTTTTTGCTCAAACAAATGAGTCTCAGAAATATTGAATATATTTCAAGTTTAACGCGAAAACTAGATTTTTAAAGAGTTGAGGACAAGCCATGCGATACACAACAAACTCAGGGAATTCCTGTTCGCTATTATTGCAATAATTCGCAAACTTTTTATTTGTGAACTAATTTTTTATTCGCAAATTGTTTTAAGTATTTCTCTTCACAATATTTTATTTGAATTAATAAAATGCTCTTCTCTTGAGATGAAATGTTGAAAACCTTAATTACCCATTAATTCCACGATTTTTAGATTCAAATCGAGTTTTGTTTCGAAACATAGTTTTCTTCGAACTTGAAATACATTTGTTGTCATTTCACTCAATTTATTTGGTTTTCTCAATACTTGCATTAAATTAGTTTTCAATCAAAATAACGACAAAAAACTGATTTTAATTTAATTCAATTAATTTTTTCTCTATATTTCGAAAATAAGCGGAAGTTTTTCACAAAAACAGACTTCTGTTTAGAACTCATTATAAAAGTAATAAAAAGGGTTTGAATTTATTGAATATATTTATTGTCATAATTATTACAAACATTATATTCAATACAATTTGTATTTCATTAACTGTTTTGTTGGGAATTTAATATCCAAACCAAATGACAAGATTTCTAAAAAAAATTTCTTTAATTCGGTTTTAATTTTTTTGAGGAAATAATACAAAAAATGAGGAAAAGTTACGACTTTACTATCAATAGTCATCAGAGACCTGTTTTTTGTCGCAATAAAACATACGATTTCTATAAATAATCCAATTTTTTGAGTTACAAACAATAGCCTCACTTTTCTGGTCACCTGAATATTCCACAATAATTATTGATAATATCCAGGATATAAACCATTTAATTGCTATTGTTTTTTAAACTACTTTAATAGTAGTATTTGAGGATAATTGAGAGAAATAAACCGAATATATTGTATGGTTTGAGGAAATTCCTGAGACTTTACTGTCAAACCCCTAAACCATTAGATGACGAAACTCTTGGTTAACACAATGCAAGACATATGAAGTGTTATTTGATTTAATCGATAATCTTATAAATTCTTGTGTTTCTCACTTAATGTTTGCCATTTTCTGGTTGAATCCGTGATTCTATTTAAAGTGATCTAGCTGAATTTGAATTTGTGTAACATTTTCAATCTCTTACATAATCCTAATTTCAACT
>JAQGBD010002157.1:0-11284 GCA_034698165.1 Punctoribates punctum
TTATTTTCCGATCTAAGATAGAACGGCATAACTTCTCTATAACTCCAGCCGACGGCGCCGTACTCTTTGGCCCAATTTTCAAATACTCGTCGATTACTTCGTAAATAAGCCATTCCATTGTGTGAAGTACAGCCTCCGATCACTTTCCCTCTAAATTTGTTGGCTCTTCTCTGTGGAAGCGAACCGAAGGCATTAGGATTGGGTTCGTCGTAGTATTGCCATTGGATATCAGGTCTGTGCTGTGTTATACTTGGATACATGTTTCCAATGTCTGTCCAAATGGAGTCCTGGGCCCCTCCGGCCTCAAGTAATAGAACTCGGATATTAGGATTTTCAGTGAGTCTGTTGGCGATGACACAACCGGCAGCTCCGGCGCCGACAACAATGAAATCATAACTTTGATTCCATACACCTCTCTGTGCTGTTCTGTTGTGAATTATTTGCCTCTTGGCAAATACCAAGGCCAAAGCAAGCACGCGAATTGATGACAAAGTAACCAGGGTCATATTTGTAACAAAATTAAATGATATTGAGTTGAATGTATTCGATGATCACTGATCAGTTTATACCAAGCAAATATATGTATTTTACTGCACATGCTTGTTTTTCGAAATTAATTAATTCATTTTAAAGGTTTATATGAGACATCACCAAGCACATACATCTCGAGGGTTATCAGGTGATTAAATCTAGAAAAGTTTAAATGATTTAATTGAAGAGCAAAAAGTTGACTGAACATTTTCAGATACTACGCAAGCATATGCCGATTACTTTTAATGAGCTTGTTGATTTTTATTCAATCATGTAATTTTTTTTATGAACGCAATTATCGTCAATTTGAAGCATATGTTCATCAAGTGATCGAGTTCATTTCACTCAATAAATTAATACTATATATTTTTCTTGATTATATTCCCTGGCTTAGTTGAGATTTTTATCTTGATTAAAAAATAAAATTGAAAATGTTATTCGTGTTCATTTTATTCAATTTTTATCTATTGATATTTTCAGTTAAAACTGAGAAACTTGGCAATGATCCTGATGAAAGTGTTGAAGCAAAGAACTACAACCAGTTCAATGTACCAAGAGAATTTGTTCAAGTCAGGGACGCGCTTGATTTCACAGGAAAGGTAGCCTTGGTCACTGGCTCTAACTCAGGCATTGGGGCTGAAACTGTTCGCCTCCTCTCCTATTTTGGCGCACAGGTTGTGGTCACCGGAAGAAATCAGACCCGCATTAGACAAGTGGCCCAACAGTGCTGTCAATTATCTCCACGAAGACTAAAAGTATGATAAAAATCAGGCATTGCCTGCCTCTCCACTTGTGTCGACCCATTAAGAGAAAGTTAAAATTGGAATTTAAATTCGCTTACATAATCCTAGTAAATTCAAAAAAGCTTAGAATAGCTCCCAATTCACCCCCTCCCCACCGTTCCGATTAAGAGAGTAGTGATATCTGAATTAAAATTAAATATTTTCTCCCAAAATAAAGCCATTAGAAGTGGCGGCGGATCTAACTGTCAGTGAAGACGTGCGACGACTGGTCAGAGAGACAGTAAACGCCTATCAAAAAATTGATATCCTGGTCAATAATGCTGGAATACGACCGTTTGCACGATTGATCGATAGAAACTTCTCCCTAACCTATAAGGATGTAATCGCCATCAATGAAAGAGCTGTTCTTCAAGTGACACAATTAACGACTCCTTATTTGAATCAAACGAACGGAACAATAATTATGATGTCGAGCTTAGGCGGGGAAAAACAAGTAATTTAAAGACATTTAATTTCACCTTGATTATAAAATTTAAATTAGATTAGTGGTTATAGCGCTTACGGTATGGCAAAGGCAGCGCTGATATCATTGACTAGAACATTGGCTTTGGAGTTGGGCCCCAGAATCAGAGTAAATTGTATCAGGTTAGTTTAAATCAGGGTTCCCCGAGGGGGATATAGCCCTGAATACCCCCCTTAGGCCGAAAATTTGGGAAATACCCCCCCCTGAAATTTTGTCGGCGAGCTCGGGGAACCCTGGGTAAAATCATTGTAATTAAAGATGCGATTGAGAGAAAATTATTAAATAATCGAGTTTATTCTCAGCCCAGGGTTAATTCTTCATACAAATATATTTCGCCCTGCCCAACAAGCCTCAGCTGAAGAAATCGAAGAAAACTTAGCGATGACACCATTGGGAAGAATTGGTGAACCATTAGATATCGCAAAGGGAGTGGTATTCTTGGCCTCGTCTCTGTCCGAGTGGATTGACGCAGAAAACCTGCACATTGGAGGAGGAATCTGAGCTAGGAAGGAAAAGTTAAAATAAGAAAAATGTAAAACTAATATAAATTAAATTTTTTAAAATGTAATCTGTTTTGAAAGAAAAAATGTTGAATGATCTCTGCAAGAGTGGTTAGTGAATTCATAATCCTGGTAACTTCAAATGTGAATACAATTGAAATAAAAATTATCTTGATAATTCCATTGAAAATGAATAAATATTTATTTCAAAAAATAACTATTTAATTGATTTTGAAATTTCATATAATTTTATCTCGATAATGATTCAATATAAACGCGATTCAATTGAGAAGATAATAATTTTTGATAATTTGTGCGCATTTTTCCCCGATCAAAAAAACCGAGCCCGCGATCGCTCCGTTCGGGATATCCGGGAATATGGATGCGTCACAAACACGCAATCCCTGCAAGTTTTTCACTCGGAGCAGAGGGTCGACAACAACATCAACTCTTTTTGGGTCACCCATTCGACAGGAGCCACCAGGGTGATACTCAGGAAATGAATTGTGCCTGATTAAACACCTGAGCCCTTCTATACATTCATACATGTATTTGTTGGGACAGGAGGGACAACCAATGCTTTCAAAAGATGGTATTCTTACTAAACGAGATAAATTGAATCTTGGTGATTCAAACCAGAAGAGGAACATTCGAGTTGCTTCGAGGTTGTCCTCAAAATCACGTGACTGGCTGTAGACGTTATTATGAATTCTGGGTGCGATATAAGGACTCGAAGACTGCAGTCGCACTGATCCCCGACTTAACGGTCGGTACAAAAAGATAATTTGTCTCCAGGTGTTACCAATAATCTTGGTATATAGACCAATATTTGGAAAGTCTTTTTCCTTGTTATCCGCAGTACTGTAGAAAACAACTTGAACCGGACTAACTATTAATGGCCCTGATCCATTTTTAAACAACTGGGACAACTGTTGTAGCCTTGGTGCTGGTGATGACACCACATGATACTCCTGGTTGACTATATCCATGGTCATTCTCACTTGATGGTGATTTACAAGATTATCACCAACTGGAAGATTAGCCACCATTGATATTCCAAATTGATTCAAGTGATCCTGGTGACCAACACCAGACAACATGAGCAGTTGTGGTGTATTAAATACTCCTGGATATGGAAATATCATGAAAATTGTTTAATTTTTTCAATTTTCAAGATTACCTGCACTGAGAACCACTTCCTTTCGAGCGTAGACCACATATGAGGTGTCGTTCCTATTGAACTCCACCCCAATAGCTGTGGTTCCGTTGAATAAAACTCTAATGACTTGTGCCCTGGTCACTACATGTAAATTGTTCGGGTGGGGGTTGGGATCGACAAACGCTGTTCCACTGCTCACTCTAAATCCCTTGGTATCCACGAACATCTGCGGGATAGCAGTTCCCGTCTGATTGGGGCCGTTAATGTCAATTGTTGGATAGCCTTGCTCATTAAGAAAATTCCCAAACAAAGAATTCAAAAATGGTACATTAGGCATTGATGATATCTGAACAGGGCCACCTGTGCTATGATAACCCGGGTTCCTCTGCAAAACATTCCAATCGGTGTTGTTTTCAGATCGAAGAAAATAAGGCATTACTTCTCTATAACTCCAACCGACGGCGCCGTACAGTTTAGCCCAATTGTCATATACTCTGCGATTACCTCGTTCATATATCATTCCGTTACGTGAAGAGCTACCCCCGATCATTTTTCCCATCAATTGATTGGCTCTTCTTTGAGGAAAACGGCCCCCGACATTAGGATCCGGTTCACTGTAGTATTGCCATTGAATGTCAGGCCTGTGCTCTGTTATACGATTAAATAAGCCCGTAATGTCTGTCCAGATGGCGTCGTCAGCCCCTCCCGCCTCCAGCAACAGGACTCTTATATTTGGATTTTCTGTCAGTCTGTTGGCGACGACACAACCGGCAGTTCCGGCGCCGACAACAATGAAGTCATAGCTCTGATCCCAAGAGTCTCTTTGAGCGGACCTGTTGTGTATCAGTTGCCTCTTGGCTATTAACCAGGACAAAGCAAGCAACCGGATTGAGATTAGATGAACCGAGGTCATTTTATCATGAATAATATGCTTATCTCAACACAATTTTCTCTTTTGAAAAATGATCTAGTTATTATCAGTGTTTTATCTCATAGAAACATCTGCAACTTAAATCAAACTGTTCTAGCAATATTTTTTAATAAACTTAAAACAAAATCATTAAAAACTTAACCTGTAAAATTACACCTTTCAAAATATTCTGTTAAAGTTCAATGAACTATTATTTTTATACTGAATATATCTGGATAAAATTTACTCTCGGTTGTTATAACACATTGAACATGGCACTTAGAGTTTGCTCAAGTAAAAATGAAATTATTGTGTATGGTTGGCATTGGAACATTGACCTAGTTTCAATATTTTATTATGTGAGCGCTCTTTTATCAAAGAGAAAAAGACATTTTCAAGATTACATTTGAATAACCCGGCTATCACTGAACTAAAGAACAACTCTTTCAAAGACCCTGAAACTTTTGAATAAATGATTTTAAATAATCTTGATCGCTTTAAGAGAATAAAATTTACTGAGAAATTAAAAATAAAAAGAAAACAATAAACTATCAAAAACATGCATGATTATTTTCAAGATAAGTTTAATTTATTAAATGTCATCAGAAAGAGTTGGATCACAAATAACACGATAACTGATTTTAAACAAAGAATGATAAATATTTTCTGCTCTAATGGAAAGTCCATATATGATCCTGGTAACTTGAAAGTTCTTCAAAATTTAAATAATCATGATCTTGAATCAACTGAAACATTTTAATAATAACATTTAAAATAAAATATTTCAATATCCAGGTCATTTAAATGAAACGCTTGTTTTACATCAAATAATAAAATTTGTTCAAAACTTTCGAATTTTAAATAAAATGATTGATTCATTATAAACGCGATTCAATTGAGATGATAATAATCTTTGATAATTTGTGCGCATTTTTCCCCGATCATAAAAACCGGGGCAGCAATCGCTCCGTTCGGGATATCCGGGAATATGGATGCGTCACAAACACGCAATCCCTGCAAGTTTTTCACTCGGAGCAGAGGGTCGACAACAACATCAACTCTTTTTGGGTCACCCATTCGACAGGAGCCACCAGGGTGATACTCAGGAAATGAATTGTGCCTGATTAAACACCTGAGCCCTTCTATACATTCATACATGTATTTGTTGGGACAGGAGGGACAACCAATGCTTTCAAAAGATGGTATTCTTACTAAACGAGATAAATTGAATCTTGGTGATTCAAACCAGAAGAGGAACATTCGAGTTGCTTCGAGGTTGTCCTCAAAATCACGTGACTGGCTGTAGACGTTATTATGAATTCTGGGTGCGATATAAGGACTCGAAGACTGCAGTCGCACTGATCCCCGACTTAACGGTCGGTACAAAAAGATAATTTGTCTCCAGGTGTTACCAATAATCTTGGTATATAGACCAATATTTGGAAAGTCTTTTTCCTTGTTATCCGCAGTACTGTAGAAAACAACTTGAACCGGACTAACTATTAATGGCCCTGATCCATTTTTAAACAACTGGGACAACTGTTGTAGCCTTGGTGCTGGTGATGACACCACATGATACTCCTGGTTGACTATATCCATGGTCATTCTCACTTGATGGTGATTTACAAGATTATCACCAACTGGAAGATTAGCCACCATTGATATTCCAAATTGATTCAAGTGATCCTGGTGACCAACACCAGACAACATGAGCAGTTGTGGTGTATTAAATACTCCTGGATATGGAAATATCATGAAAATTGTTTAATTTTTTCAATTTTCAAGATTACCTGCACTGAGAACCACTTCCTTTCGAGCGTAGACCACATATGAGGTGTCGTTCCTATTGAACTCCACCCCAATAGCTGTGGTTCCGTTGAATAAAACTCTAATGACTTGTGCCCTGGTCACTACATGTAAATTGTTCGGGTGGGGGTTGGGATCGACAAACGCTGTTCCACTGCTCACTCTAAATCCCTTGGTATCCACGAACATCTGCGGGATAGCAGTTCCCGTCTGATTGGGGCCGTTAATGTCAATTGTTGGATAGCCTTGCTCATTAAGAAAATTCCCAAACAAAGAATTCAAAAATGGTACATTAGGCATTGATGATATCTGAACAGGGCCACCTGTGCTATGATAACCCGGGTTCCTCTGCAAAACATTCCAATCGGTGTTGTTTTCAGATCGAAGAAAATAAGGCATTACTTCTCTATAACTCCAACCGACGGCGCCGTACAGTTTAGCCCAATTGTCATATACTCTGCGATTACCTCGTTCATATATCATTCCGTTACGTGAAGAGCTACCCCCGATCATTTTTCCCATCAATTGATTGGCTCTTCTTTGAGGAAAACGGCCCCCGACATTAGGATCCGGTTCACTGTAGTATTGCCATTGAATGTCAGGCCTGTGCTCTGTTATACGATTAAATAAGCCCGTAATGTCTGTCCAGATGGCGTCGTCAGCCCCTCCCGCCTCCAGCAACAGGACTCTTATATTTGGATTTTCTGTCAGTCTGTTGGCGACGACACAACCGGCAGTTCCGGCGCCGACAACAATGAAGTCATAGCTCTGATCCCATGAGTCTCTTTGAGCGGACCTGTTGTGTATGAGTTGCCTCTTGGCTATTATCCAGGAGATTGTGACTAATTTAATTGTTATCAGTGGCAGGTTATTCATTGCTAAAGTTTTGAAACTAAATAAAAAGTAACTAGCATATATATAGTATTAATACACAAAATAATCAAGCCTTAATTGAGCATGTGTTTAATTTTCTTTTTCTATCAAGTAAATAACTGAACGAGTTCATCGAATCATATATTTTTTTTTTAATCTGGCAGCTTTTTGCCAAAGTTCATGGATCTTGTTGAAGTCTGTTTTAATTCAAATTATTTTTAAACAAGTTAAGTTCATTTTGAAAAAAAGTTACATCGAGGCGCAAAAGAATGCCTCGGGTTTTTCACAATAACTCAACAAAACTTTGTCGTGAAGTTACCCTGGGTGAAAATGATGGCCTCTAACCCAGACTCGATAGTATAGAATTGTGTTAATCAAAGGATTCAAAAACAATCCAGGGTAAATCACATTCAATAATAACAATAAATGGGAATATTTCAGGTTTTCAAATGACATTCATTTTTCGTTTTTTTTTAATCATAAATAAAGTTTAAGAGAATAAAAACATTGAGAATAGACTACAGTTTTGATACAATGAGATAAAAATATACTGGTTCAATCGAGTGATTCAATTTATAAATGCTACAGGTAACTTAATAGAAGAATTCATTGATTTTCAATCAAAATTGTTTCCACTAGATGGTGCTTTTATTTTCGTGAAATATTCTCTATTTCATCATTAAATCACCTTACTCACAGACCCCCTGTAATGTGCAAGTTTTCAGCATCAATCCACTTGGCTAAAGGGGAGGCCAAAAATACCACTCCCTTTGCGATATCTAATGGCTCACCATTTCTCCCAATTTCTTTCCGAGTGACGACTGGTAGTGCTTACCTTGAGCCTAACCCTCACCCGAATAACCTGCATATCGTGACCCGAGCACAGGTTCTCAGAGTCCTATTCAACTGCACGACTGCTATCGGAGTGGAGTTCAATAGAAACGACACCTCTTATAGAGTTTACGCCCGAAAAGAAATCATTCTGAGTGCAGGTAAAATAATCTTGGTATTAATTTTTTTAATTTGATTGATTTTTATTCCTTGCTCATACGTGAGATCTAATTCTTCCTCTAATTTACCACATTCACCTAGGAACTTACAATTTTCCTCAGCTTTTAATGCTGTCTGGAATCGGTATTAAACGTCACTTAGAAGAGCACAGAATTCCGGTGGTAATGAACTTACCTGGAGTTGGAAATAACCTGATAAATCACCCTTTAACAACAGTTCCAATCCAAGTGAATAACCAAAGTGATTATGGCACTTTTCCAGCCCCAACATTTCAAAATATAAACGACAGGTATTTCAATTATTCTGGTCCTTTGCTCGCTCCTCAAGCCCTTGGTGTTTATCTGAGCTCAGCGTTGAATCAAGAGAAGGATATCCCCAATTTACAATTGAACTTGGTAATTGATGGAAATACCCTGGCCGCTATCGTCAGTACTTTCAGGCCCCGGAGTCGCGGCACAGTTCGACTCTATTCTTCCAGTCTGTACGTCTCTCCAAGAATTGACAACAACTACTTCGCCGACCCAAGAGACTTCCAAGATGTGCTTGATAGTCTCGCATTTGTATATTATATTTTTCAAGCGCCTAACCTTGGCCTTTCTCAATATGTTACCTTGCCAACTTTCGAGAGCTTGGGCTGTGGCACTTGTAGTACCAGTAATCTGTATGAGTGTAGGGAAGGGTTGAGTTGTATTATTAGAAGACAAACCAGTTCCTTTCATCACCCGTGTGGCACCTGCCGTATGGGTGCTGTCCAAAGGGAGGACACAGTAGTCGATCCTCAACTCAGAGTGAAGAATATGAATGGACTGCGTGTTTGCGACGCATCCGTATTCCCGGACATCCCTAACGCCCACATCGCCGCCGCTTCCATTATGACGGGGGAAAAGTGCTCTCAAATACTGAAAGATTGTTACATGCTCAATTGACCAGATCTCAAGCACAATCTGCCAACATTCTCAACATTTGAGCGACAGTATAAAAAGTGAGCATGATCAAGAACACTTCCAATCTATAATCTTTTTCCCTGCGAATGAGTTAAACTCAAAAAATTTGTCTGAACTCCGTTTTCAACATTTGTTGTTATTTTCAAAATGTTTTTTTATTCTTGATTTTTATTTATATTGTTCATTGTTCAAAGTTTATTCACCTTGCACATATATCTATTATCAAATATTACTGAAAATAATGAAATCTGTGTTCTTGGTTTTAATTTATCCTGACAGAAATAAATTGCATATATCTTGGTTAGTTAACCAGTTTAAATTTCGTAGCCTCGTTTCTATTGCTTTATCAAACATTGCAGTAATCTGAACAAGCCAAATTTGTGAAAAATTATAAAATGAAGAATAACTACATTGTGTACTGATATTTTATATTAATCAGCTTGGGTATTTATTTTTCATAGGCTGTCGACAGGAAATATCCACGAATTAATAACAATTGACAATACGGTATTGTCAATACCTTTCGTACGTAATTAATTGGATTGGAACTGTTGTCCAAGGGTGATTAATAGGCTTTCAATAAATTTGCTGAACTAAGGTTGTAATTTACACATTTTTGTAAGAAAAGGAATGTAAACAAAATAATTTGCAGTTAATCAGAGATATTGATTCGCTAATGAAATAAATAAATGATTTTAACCCAAATTAAATTAACTCCATTAAACCCAAATTTAGAAAAAACAGCCATTTTTTAAGTTACCGTTTTTGCTAAATTGTGTTAATGTTAGATAAATTTAGTTTATTTAGAGCAGGCTTACCCAAGGGGGGGGTATAGCCCGGCATACCCCCCCTGAGGCCGAAAATTTTGGAAATACCCCCCCTGAAATTTTGTAGGCGAAACCGACAAAATGGCCGCCGGAGGCGAAAAATTGAGTTTTTAGGTGCAAAATGCACCCTCCCCTAGACCCCCCCTGAAATTTTTTTTGAAAAAAGCTTAGGACACCCCCCCCCCCTAATACCCCCTGAGAAAAAAAGCTTGGGTAAGCCTGATTTAGAGGCTCAAGATTATTTGTTTAAATATTTTATTCAAATGATCTTGTTCAAAAAAAATCCGATATATAATGGTAGATTAATTTAAATGATTGCAATCTTTGATAAGTTGAGAACATTTCTCTCCAATCATGAAAATATCGGCCACATTGGGAATGTCCGGGAATATGGATGCGTCGCAAACACGCAGTCCATTCATACTCTTGACTATGAGCTGCGGATCGACCACAACATCATCCCTGTGCACGGCTCCCATACGACAGGTGCCACCAATGTGGTAGGTAGAGCTTGTTTTTTGACGGATGAGACATCTCAGTCCTTCGGTGCATTCATACATGTATTTATTGGGACAGGAGGGACAGCCATAGCTTTCAAATGTTGGGATGCGTATCAAACGCGAAATTTTGAATCTTGGTGATTCTATCCAATACATGGCCAATCTCAAGACTTCGAGAAGTTGGTCGAAATCACGTGATTCCTCAAAAACATTGCTCTGAATTCTGGGTGCGATATAAGGACTCGAAGACTGCAAACGTACTGTTCCTCGACTTAAAGGCCTTAATAGAGATAATCCATAGTCGAGTGTTCTATAATTGACTGTGAAAATGAGCTGGATAATTTGGAATCTCTTTTCACTATTATCCTCTTGGTTGAAATAATTCAACAGCATCGGATTCAAATCCAATGGACCACTCCCATTTGAAAATAATCGAGATAACTGTTGAAGTGTAGGTTGAGCTGGTTCAATCCCATAATACTGATCGTTCACAATAGGTATGCGCTGTAGAACAAGACCATTGTCTATTAGATTATCGCCCACTGGGAGATCAGCCACCAATTTAATTCCAAATCGATTTAAATGATCCTGGTGGCCAACACCAGACAACATCATAAGCTGCGGTGTATTGTAAGTGCCTTGGAACAATAGTTTATTCTGTTAATTTTTAATTTGATTATATGATCAAGTTCAATTAAATTATAAACACCTGCACTGAGAACCACTTCCTTTCGAGCGTAGACTACATATGAGGTGTCATTCTTATTGAACTCCACCCCAATGGCGGTACTGCCGTTAAAAAGTATTCTATTGACCTGTGCCCTGGTCACTACATGCAAATTGTTTGGGTGAGGGTTGGGGTCAACAAATGCTGTTCCAGCGCTTACTCTCAGACTAAATCGATTCCGTAAAGTCTGATAAATAGCATTTCCCGTATGATTAGGACCATTGATATCA
>JAQGBD010002158.1:0-11281 GCA_034698165.1 Punctoribates punctum
GTTAGTTTTCTCTCTCTCTCTCTCTCTCTCTCTCTCTCTCTCTCTCTCTCTCTCTCTCTCTCTCTCTCTCTTCGTATTATTTATAGAAAATGATATCCTTTTTGAATAAGAACTCTATTTTATTATTATTTTATTCAAATAGACGTATATTTACAGTATTTTCAATATTTGTTTTCCTCATTCATTCAAACTCTTAAAAACTGCATTTGGAGTGAGTTTTCTATAATTGCGTTCACCAAAGACGGACTCTCAGTCACTCCACTCCACTTTTTCAAGGAAACTAAATTCTATAGTCTGTTATATATAATCGATTCGACACTTGACTCAATCATACATATAATCGAATATAATATAAAAATTGTTGAATAATGAGAAAAAATAGTGAACTGACCTGAAGCTCATTAATAGCAACCCATGAGTTGGCGGGGAATCCCTGTAACATCGGAACTAAAAACTGTAGACAACCGCTCCAGTGGCCGATCAATAGCATCATGCAAATCAAATTGAAAATTTTCATAAAAACGTTCGCCATATTTAGGAACTATTAAAGTAAAGTAAAGTAAAGCATTTGATAATAAGTAAATTTAATTCATGTTTTGAAAAGAGTTCAAAATTATAGGTTTTGAAAATTTTTAATTCTTGCGAAGAATTTGCTCGAAACCGATCGCTTTAAAAGATATCATTTTAATGGAAAAGTTTTAAAATCATTTAAAACACAATTCCAGAGAAATAATGGGGAAAATACCAAAAGATTTTCACTTTATTTTCATTTAATCATTTTTACAATTTTTTTCATAATCAGAGTGAAGACATTTATATGCGTTTCAACAATTCAGTCAAAAATCACGTTTTCCCCATATTTTATAGAAACGATAATTTCATATTAATTGATCAAATAATCGATTCAAATAATTGGTATAAAAGAGGACTCAAAATAAAAAAATGCATAATTGGAAAAAAGAAATAATCCGAACTGTTTTCGTCTGAAATTTTATTTTCAAATATAGAAGGCCTAAGAATAGGGATCAGATTTCTTTGAAAAACACGACTGAAAACATTTTGACCTTTAATTAAAACACAAAACTGTCCTAAAGTTAAGTTTGTGAGGCATTAGAGCAGACATCTTCGAGGAGGGGATAGCCCGAAATACCCCTTGATGCCGAAAATAGTGGGAATAGCCCCCCCTGAGATTTTGTCGGTGAAGCCGACGTCTCCATTAAATTAATGCAATGAATTACAAATATTATACAAAACAATCGTATTTTCAATTAATTTTAAAACTCAAGAAATTAATATTCATTTAATGCAATTTTATCAAAATATATGGACAGTGTATGGAATGTCTACAGCAGTGATGCCCAAGCACCTTCGGCAAAAAAAAGTATACTTTTCCTGACCAAATCGGGGAGGGGGTCCCGTCGACAAAATATTTCGGGGGATATTTTGGCTATACCCCCTTTGGGCATCACTGTAGATCTACAGTATATTGTAGTCCTTCGGTACTATTCTCTGATTGGAATCTGCATTAGAAACGACTGGATGCAAATCATCAAGCTAAAACTATTACCGATAAGCCTTCAATCTGCGGCATACAGGTATTGAGTGAGTTTGATGATACTGCCGGTAAACTCCGGGTACACCGGCATGATTACAATGGTATGATGGTATAGACCAAGCACCCATTTTCTGTGAAATGGTTCTCCTCATCTCTTATACAATAGTATATAATAATTAATAAAATATTTTTCGCTTTAAAAAGAAAAATAATATAAAACCGGAAAAATATATGAATTGTATTTTAAGCTAAAATTGTAAAACAAATTAATTGATTTTTATACGAATTTCGTTAAAACGAGTGATGAGTGAGAAGTCGTGGCAAAAGAGTTAAACGATTTTGTTTCAGACGTTTTCCTGAATATTGTCTTCTTTTGCGACAGAAATACTCCCAAATGATTAATAAGTTATGCAAAACGTTTGAATAATATGGACATAAAAGATGGGCTACACTCCACCCTCTCCTCTATTATTTACTATTGAATAGAACACAATTTCCAAATGAATTTCAAATGACAGTTGACTTATCATTTGAAAACATTTGCATCATTTAAGAATAGAAAAAGGGCAAATGAGCAAGATCACTCCTTTTAGAAGAAATGAAAGAATCCACGACTAAATAGAAAATAAGAGAAAGTATTTGCGATAATTCAAACAATTGTTAAGATTTGATAAATTTGTCACAATTTCAAAGACTGGTGAATATTATCTAATAATGGCGACAAACGTTACAATTTGTGGCCAATTGTGGCCATTTGTGAGTGAGTTGGAGAGCAAACAATTTATTTATCATTTAATTATCTGACTCTTTGAGTCTTGTCTTTGCCTTAATCACTGCCAAACGCACACATCTCTCGACTGTCTTTTAATTTCCTGACAACAAGTCTGGGCTTTCTGAGGATACACAGCCTTAAGGATTGTGAGACCTTTGAGCTCGAAAATTATCTAAACTACCATTGGGTCTGCCTCTCCATTATAAGAAAGGTACATGAGCATCTCGTTTTATTCTAGTTTTGTGAACTTACTTCAATTATTTGGATTCAATCAAAACAGAAAACAATTTAAGGGCAAAGTTTGTCATTCGTTTTAAGTATAAAATACTGGAAATATCTTTTGCTTACTATTAATAAATTGCTTTAAAAATGTCAAAATATTTTGAGGCGTTTTTCTTATTCTTCAAATGAATAAAACGGAAATTGAGATCTTTGGTCAACAAATAAAACCATAATTTCTATGTTTTAAGTAATTTTATCGAATTTATTCAATGAATTATTATTTTCAAAACTCTATACTTGAGTTATATAAAGATTTCAAAAACTGAAGTCAGTATATGTAAAACTGGAGATCATTTGAAGACTTCATCTAGCTTACAAACATTGATGTCCAAGGGAGGGTATAGCCCAAAACCCCCTATTTTTTGATCGGATCCTACCCCCCAAAAAAACTTGAGATTTGGCGGACCCCCCCCCAAGTTTAATGACATAAGTATTGTAAAAAATATGTTAATATTGAAAATAGGTCTAAACTCTACTATTAATAAAATTGTGTAAGGTTCTATACCTTCTTAGCACCGGGAATACGAGTCAGGAGTCCAATAAATCCTCTTTTTTGTGAAATTGTGGCCAAACTTTGCATCTGTTCAATGAAAGAAAGAGACGACACATTTTTGGGTAACAATTGAATTGAGTTATTCAAACTTTGATGGCTTTTCACACAACTCTTATATTTATATATCTGAAGCTCTAAGTTTCAACTAAAATACCTAGGTCATGGCATAGGCTTACTACCCGATACTTATTGTTGATTCTATTTTCAGATAATATTTATCTGAATATTATGTAAAATATTCGATGGATTCGCTAATTATTTTATCCAAATATAACTCAAATAAATCTATATTTGATTTTTAGTCAAAGAGAATAATGTTTTAAACATTGATTTTTACCAAAAACTTATAAAATTAGAGATATATTAAAAAACAAGAATTCAATTTAATAATTGAAATTTTTTTATAATAGTAACCTTTTAATAGCTGCTCGAAAAGCTTTGGAAATGTACCTTGGTTAGTTACGTAATCATATTTGAATAAAATTCTTATAAAAATTCTTAACAAAAATAATGGTCTTTTCGAAAGAATTTGTGTTATTTGTTGAGAACCATCTCTTATAGGCGTAATCAAGCAATCAATTACTGTAAATACCAGGTGGCAAAGTGTCAAAAGTGTCAAATCAGCGTTTGTGTCGTCTCTTATCTTTCAAAGCATCGATTGCATTGATTTATATATGGAAAGGGCTACGCCCTCATTGCACAGTAGGACAGCATTCTAGCAATTATTCAGTTATTTATTCATCAAATTTTAGAAATGATTGTGAATCGAATATAAGTGTTGCAATAGAATTGAGATAGAACAAATTGATTCATTGGATGATTCTTTAATTCACATCATATTGAGTTAATACTATTGACCATGTTCTTTATATTTATCTTATATTTTTCATAAATTGGTTTCATTAGAGGATATGGTATTATAGCACAAAGTTGTCTAAAGTTTGTCTCATAAACGCTAACATTCGATCTGATCTCAAAAATTTAGTCAACATATGGAAATGAGCATGGTAAACTTATGATAATCATCTGAATTTGATCCCTTATAGTATTACACTTTTAGGCTCATGGGGTTTAAGGTAAAAATCAAAATATGGCGGTTATGGCAAAAGATTGGGCAATAATTGTCTTAAAAAACTAGATTAGAAACAATCAGTTGATATCTCTAGAAATGTACGAAAGTTAAATATTTTTAATTTACTGTAAAAAGTGTCAAAATTCAAGCAAGCAAAAACAAATTTGGTTAAACAAATGAGATTTCCTCTCGAATAAATCTAATTGACAAGGTTATCTCCCTTTAATAAATAAGAGACTGGAATATCAGCTGTTCTTTAAATATTCGATCAAAAGTTAATTTAAATAAAGAGTTCATCAAAAACAATGAGTTTATTATAATTTTGATGTAATTACTAATTAATTTTGAAGTTATATATAAATAAATTGATAAATGAAAGCCTCGATTCCCGGAAATTCTTCCAAAACAATCGATTAGTTATAACCCGACTCACAAAATGACTAAACATGAGATGAAAATCAATTTAAAAGTGCGGCCAATAAAACAATTTTATATAATCTGAATTCAAACGGAATTATAGCAAAAATATTGATTTATTTAATGGGAATTATCAATGAATGCATTGAATATTTCAAAAGCAGAGTTAACGACTTGTTTATTCTGTAAAATTGCCATGTTCAATCAATCAGATTTTCCAAAGGGTGGGCCCCCTCCCCTAGGTCAAAAATTTTGAAATTAGATCTCCCCTAGAGTCGAAAGAAAATGGGGGGAAATGCCGCAATTCAGCCGAAAATGAGGGCAAAAACTGGAATTAAGACAATTTAAATTTGAAGAACCAACTTAAGCCAAAAAAGGGTCCTTTTGAGCTCTCCCTCCACACCATAGGGTCTCTAACATTGGAGAATGTTATATCAATCAACCATAAATGAAATGTTTAAAAGGTACATGATCTTATTGACTTTTTTTTATTTTAGGCGACGACATAATTAAATTCATTGTTTTATGAAACTCAACAATCATTCATCAATTTGAGATATTTGAGTGAGCAAGGTAGTTTTTGACAGTAATTATAGCTTTAATTCTTTCCAAATTAAATTTGTTATAAAACATTCAAACATTTATGAGAATATTGTGTGAAATAAAAGTACAGAAATGAAGAGATGGGTCACTACTAACCAATTTTGGACAGTTATGTCACGAATCGAAGTCATGCAACACTTAATGTCGAGGGATTGACACAAACGCACTGCACTGACACCACCGGTATTTACAAAACCGACATTACTCACCACAAACACTATAATTACCGTTTCTGCGGAAAGACTCAGACATTCAATGATATCATTTCAATTGTTATGGACTTAAAGCGGGTTTAGGTTTGGATTATTTAAATGCTCTCAATAGGACTTCATTTGATTGGATATAAGGAACAAATATTAGTGATTATCATGGTCATTCATTACAATTAACTTTATTAGAATTTGGAACCAAGTGTTTCAGTTCTACATTAAATTGAACACTGGCTTATGATTGTATATTTCTATATAAATGAACTAGATTGAATTTAAGTTAAATTATTTAACTCAATCAGTGGTCAGTTAAAGGCACTTATTTGGGTCGCAATTAAGTCCTATTATTTAATTGTCATTCAATGGAATTAAAAATTGATGAGAAGTACCAATAATTGCCTTTAAGTGAGACATTAATTGAAGGCATATTTGTCCACAAAATTATAGGAAAACCGAATCAATAATGAGATAAAATACGAAATACATTCAAACAGTGATTGATTAAGTGAGTGAGTGAGTGAGTGAGCATGCACACATTATGCAATCTGAGGATAAGCTGAGAATAAGCTTAACTCAGAGTGATTTGCGATTTGAAAAAATTGAAATTAAGTGAAATGAGTGGAAAATATCAAACGAAAAGTAATGGCTTTGAATTCGAATGAACTCTCAATAAATGGGTGATCAGACAAATCCCATTTAACGGATAAATTTTCATTAATATTTTTCATGCATTTATTAACAAGATGATTGATTTCAAAGTAAAGACATTCGCTTCTGAGTTCCAAAGTTTATTAAATAAATGAATTCAATACTTCATAGAAAATGCTGTAAAATAGTAAAAAAAGAAAAATAAGTTTCGTATTCAATATTTCTTAAAACATATTTTGAAGAACTCTGAGCACCGGATCAATTATAACCCGAGTATACGCCAAATAAGTTCCAAATTTCTGATCCCTTGTGCGGACCATGTTCATATTCAGCGTTGAAAATTGTGAACTTACTTTATCCGGAATATATAATTCAGATTTGAGTTATATATTTATTTAAGGCATATATTAATTTTGTTGTGAACTCTGTTATCCGTTCTATAAGTTAATTGATCTTTTGTCGGTCTAAATGAAACGAAGAAATATCATGCAATTAACCAATCAATAACTCATTAAAGTATTTTAAGCTAAAAAGTGGCCATTTTTTGAAAGCATTAAAATTTTATTCCTATTTTGAAAGATGTCTTTAATTCGTTGCAAAAGAACTTTACTTAAAGTTCGGTTCCTTTGAAAAAACTGTTTGAAAAGAAGTGACATTTTATTAATGAAATATTCAATATATCGTCAAATTCTTTTCAAATTCGTGGTTCGAGTCCTCTCCAGACTACCAAAGACTACCAAATAATAAGAGTTTTATAGAACTGAAAGAAAGAGTGAAATAAAAGCCGAGTTTTCCTCAAATAAGTCTCTTTTATCTGTTTTTTAAATGAAATCTATCAAAAACCCTAAAAACTTAAAAGACTTCGTTGTTTTGAAATCAAATTAAAACTAACCAGACTTCTGACTCATTCAAAAAATGGTTGCAATCGCTGACAAATTATTTTAAAATAAGATGACATAACCAGAGGACATATACAGAGGACATACACAGAGGACATCCATATATTAATTTATTCTCAGGTCTCATATCATTTATATAAATAATTACTTACTATTGAGTGCTTTTAGTTTAAAAACATTCGACAATTCATTATTTCACTCAATATTGAAGTGATGAGCAAGGTAGTATTACCAATTTATATACTAGCAAGTTGAGCTAATACTATCTGAAAGTATTTATGCCTTTTTGTCGGGTTTTTAGAAATTGCATTTAGAAAGTCTATTTCATTCTCTGCAAAAATGACCAAATTTCAAAATATTAGCCAAAAATTGAAGCTCTGATATAAATGAGTTGCTAATTGTCGGTGGGTTTGTCCTTGACCATCACTCTCAGATTTGAAGATTAACTTGTTCCAGCTGAATTTGTAGAAAATATATGTATATGTCATCAGCTTTTTATCAGAATATAGTGTCCCCTGGGCAATTTTAGTTTGACAGTCACAGTGATTGAGTGCACGAATAATAAACATAAAATGTGTTCTCTGGTGACAGACATTTCAGGCAAAGAGTATGCAAATCCTCTATTTCTTTGAAATATGGATCTTATCAATTGTGCAAGATCTATCTTTTTTGGTCCCAGTGAAAGCAACCTGATCTATACCCTTTGTCTCCATTAGAATGAAAATATATTGACTAAAACAAAAGGACGGGAAGGGAGTTGTTTGCCAAACAAATATTTTGAAGTACAGAATTGCAAAGACTAAGAAATAAAAATTCTCTTAATTAAAATCTAAAGAATTTTTCTGTATTAACCTATTCTTGGTATTTAGCCGAATAACAAAAACGAAATTTGACTATAGATCGGTTCACTTCAATCCATATACAGAAGAAAATTCTCCAAACAATTCAATTTGTTTTAGTTTTAATTGATTTAAATCATTTAAAAATAATATAATTTTCAAACATATCAGTGATGCGGAGGGAATCTAACGTAAATAGGCCCTATTTTTTGGCCTGTCTAGAATTTTGTCCCAAAGAACTTTCCCCTGGTCATTTTTTCGTTAACTCAGCCGAATAAACTGGAGTTAAATTGAATTAAGGATAATTTAAACCAAATTAAGCCAAAATTAACTGGATTTAACCGGAATTACGTCCGCCATCTTACACTCCACTAGCAAAATAAAAATTTGGAACCCAACCCCTGAGTCGAGGACCTTCCGCATCACTGATACAAATTATTCCGCTGTTCAACTCTATAACAAATGGTTGAACATATCGTAACCACCATATCATTCAATTTTGGAAAAGGGCACAATTATTCAATTCTGAACACTGAATAGTCTTTAATAATTCGTCAGTTTAGACCAGTGATCGCAAAGGGGGAATAGCCTAAAAACCCCATATTTTTGGTCGGTGGACCCCCCCCCCCCCACCAAAAAAAACTATGTTTGACGGTTTGGAAAATATTTTTAGTTTTGACCTAAAAAAAAGTTCAACAAAACTTTGGCATGAAAAATCTTACCTTGGTCCCTCTTCTCGTTTTTTTCTCGAGGACTCGGAGAAAATAAGGCTACCTCCCTGAAAAATTTTTCGGAGGCAACCCTCTCCCCCTGAGATCGGGTACCTTCGCGATCACTGGTTTAGACTCTTTGTATATTAAAGCGAATAAATAAAAAGTCATTCGAGTATTAAAATAAAAGATAAGTCCAAAGGATTTTTTTTAAATCATCTTGTAGAAAATATTTTGGAGAAAATAAACTATAATTGGAGAAATGGAGGACCTGTTACTCCATTTTTGAAAATAATGATAACAGAGTGAAAAAAGAGTACTCACATAGACTTCTTCCCATTGACTGACATAACGGACAAGTCTTGAGAGTCTCAATAATCTGAGTAAACTCAACATTTTTGCGAATCTCAATATTCTGAGCGCTCGGCCCGCGTGTAGTATTTGAAAATTATCGCTATAGTCCTGATTGAAAATCAGGAATATATAATCCAATGGTATTGAACTGATCAGGTCCAATAAGAACCAAGATCTCAAATATGTTCTTGCAATTAAACGTGGATCTAATATAACCTGCTCGGGGAGCTCCGGATTCATTATACCTGTGCAGAGATTCACAAATTAAATAAAATTAAATAACAATCAATGGATTGCTAACCGGTTCTGAAATTGACGGCAATGTCTAATAAGAAGATAGTGTCAGACAAACAGTTGAATGCAATCCAACGCGTCGACAGATCGTCATTGAAGAAGGAAATGGCCACCGGAAGCACTATCAGGTTCGCCACCAGCAACAAAAGCATACATAAATCCCAATAAAACCTTTTGAATGAAAAATTTATTCGGCTTTAGTCGAGAATATGTTGTCTTTCAAACAGAGACACGAACTAAACTTATGGGTTAAGTGGGAGTGATATTAACATGGCAGATTCTTGTCCTGATGGCACAATTATGCCACCATTTTTAGAAATTCGAAATTTTAAACCCGAAATGTTTGCTCAAATATTTCGAGAAAAAGAATTCATTTTAAAGGTATTTCGCTATTTGAGGGCCAAAACATTTTAAGCTTAATGTGGGCTTAATTTTAAGGTAAACAACAGTTGTTTGAATGTAGTGAATGACTCAGACCTAAAAGTACTACATGGGTGAATTATTAAGAGTCCCGATTCTTTTTGTCGCAGTCTTTCATTCATTAGAGCTTTTTTGCTGCCAAACAGTTTCATCGCCAGTTTGTTGTCTAATCATAATTTGCGTTAAATATGTTCAAAGAATAAAAAATATGGGTTTAATATCTGACCAGAAGGTTGAAAAAGTGCTTCGATTTGGCTCCTCATGAAAGAGGGGACTTTGGTTTCTGAGAACCCTGGTAACATTTCCTCCTTTGGAGTTCCATACAATGAAATGTCGTCCTTCTCTCCATTCCATGTGACTCCAGATGAGTCTTTAATGGTCACAACTGGGGGTGACTTACAGGATGTGCGATCTCTATAATTCATTTCTGGTGTTATATAGTCGTTGACGTATTCTGTGCTACTCTGGTCGGCATCGGATAACAGCCTTTGACCAGAATCTAATGTATTTTTTTCCTCGATACTTATTTTAATGTCTTTATCGGCCACTGATTTACTGTCGCCTTCACCAGTTTTGACCGGGGTATAAGTCACTTTACCGTTGGCCACACGAAGGCTTGAGACACGACGTACGCGATTACTTTTAGAAGTGTCGGCGCCAACGGTTCCAACACATGATTTATTTGCACTGCTTTTAGTTTCTGTGACTTTCAGTGACGACTCACCGCTTCTGAGTTAAAGAAAAAATATTTATAATCTTATTATTCTTCGAAATTATTGAAATTTCCAATTTGTAACTTATAAAGCAAATAAAGCTATAATTTATCATGCTAATCATTAAATATCAGCTTATTCCGACCCTATATTCAATATAAATTATTCTGATTTTAAAACCTGGATGACTCATTATTTAAGTGAAATTTTCGAATGAAAGTTGTTTGGTTGTAATTAGCATGATGTTTGATAAATAATAATTTTAACCGATTAATACTCTTACAGGAGTATTAATTAATCACTTTTTCCAGTCTGGGAACGGGATCAAGGTGTGTTATTAATGTTTCTGTCTTGGAATGTGATTGGTAATACCTATTGTGATTTAATTGACTAAAGACATATTGAAAGTTGCTTGCTTAATTAATTCTAAAGTATAACAAAGAAAGTTATTTTAGACATTATTTATATGTTCTAAAAATAATTGTTTGCATTGAATGGCATTAATTAATAATTTTTTTAACGATATGTGGTTTACATGAGGTCTGCGAACAAACTATTAATCACTTAATGTTTTGAATAAAAACAATCATTTTATCCGTTATTTTAGAGGCGAATCAAAAATATTATTCTTTTCCATATCTTTTCGTTCAACTGAAAAGTCGAGGCTTTCCGTTAGTTTTGATGATTTAACTCATGTTTTATCCAAAGTAAGCGACAGTAGAGAACATCTTTGTTCATATCAAAAATCAAATGACCAGGTACTGCTCAATCATTTAGGTATAAGCACTACATTTAAAAATAGAATATCAGTATTTAAACCAGACATCGCCAAGCTCATCGACCTCAGGGGGTATCAGGGGGGTATCCTGAGATTTTTCCAATTTTTTTCAGGGGGGGGGTATAGCCCGGATGATTTTTTGCACCTAAAAACCCAATTTTTC
>JAQGBD010002159.1:0-11280 GCA_034698165.1 Punctoribates punctum
CGACTTTTGGTGAACTGAACCGCAGATAAAACACGAGATAATCAGTTCACAAATGGCTGAGTTCGTGATTATGACAATAATTCGGAAATAAATGACCAAATCCTCGGTAACAGTCATTATTGTCAAGACGTAAATGTTGAACATGATAGAATATATCGATACAGCGGTTCGGAATGCAAATACATAGGCTAGATGAGTATCTAGCTCATTTATTCTCTCTGTAATTTCGAGATAATGATCTTTGTATTCCGAAAATTGATAGTCGACCCAGCTACTTCTTTTGCTCTTTCCACTAGAGCTCCTGGAATCTGTCGAGTTGATCAAGATAAAACCTTAAAGTGTTCTTGATAATTTCCACTCTAAAAGACTGCTTATACCTTTGCTGCTCTTGAACTTATCCTGCAAACCAGTTTGCATTTCATCCAATTTCCATTCCATCCAGGAGCAAATGAAAATGCGGTGATGAAGACAACCAGGAATATTTTAGGTTTCACATCTTGTCGAGGTTTGTATTTCTTGAATTTGTTCAAGATAATTGCGAATTCATAGCCTCGAACATTCAAGTGGTATAGAAAATAATATTTTAGTGAATTCCATACGTTTGGTATCGAGCCAATAATGACCAGGCTCATATCTGAGTGACCCTGAAGGCCGAAATACTTCCTCGAATAATCCATATCACTCATGAAGTAAGCGATTACATAGATATCGGGGACAGCCATCAAAGCCATAACCAAATACCCGTAGTATTTGTAGTACTTATTGGACGATAGCTTTCCGTTGGCGTCGATTACGAGTCCACCGAATGTAAGGCCGAGAATGCGATTAAAACAAAGTATTAAACGAAGCATTTTGAGGCCATTCCTCTCAAATCTGTTCAAAATCTCATCTTTCAAACTCTGAATTCGTGGCATTTTTCAATACCAAGATGTGATTTCTTTATAATATTCAGGTGGAAAACAGTTTGCTCTGCAATTGTATAACATTAACTAGGTCATTTACGAACAGATATAAAGCCATATTCCACTGAAAATTGAAATTTTAATTATGCTTGGTCAATATTTAAATTACATTTTTAAGAAATTAATTTCAATATTTGTGTATTGAATGCAAATATTAATTGAACTCAATTTTCATTTAATATAAACAGAAATTTGAAATTTTAGAGAATAAACTAGGTCTTTTTTAGATGTCTAGATCAGATATCGCCATGCTCCTCTGCTCAGGGCAGGGGTTGTGATGGAATTACTTGGTTGTCCTACTCATTAAAATTCATTGCTATTAATAATAAACTGATCAAAGATCAAAGTAAGAGTACCATGGTAACCATTTATGCAAAAATGAAACGAGAATAATTGCGTTTTATTAGAATGAAGTTCAAAATACAGGTACCAAGCTAAATCTTCAATTATAAAAATTACTGTATAGTTTAAAATAAAAACAAAACAGCACCGAGGTCTTGCGCTCAGGGGGTCTTATGGTGTGTGTTTTCGCCGACCTATCCTGCCAGTTTTCGGCCTAGGTTATTGAATCAAATATAGATATCGCGCATCTCTGATTGCCATTTCATAACAGAAATGAATATCGAGTAATTTCAGCATGCTCAATCAATAATAAAGTTATGATTACTATTTTAATTGGAAAATATATCTATTTGCTTGATATAAAAATAGCCTAGTTATTTTTATTCAATAAATAAGTTGTTTTGCAAAGACCAGTTGAGAGCAGCGATGAATAGAGAAGAACAAAAGAAGCTAGCTAAAATTGAGCACTTGCTCTATTTGCTGTGTGAGACAAACTATCGGAATGGGTTTCCATATTATAGGGAAGGGTTTGGAAAACGGCGACGACTTTGTCATCCATTGTTTATCACTATTTATCTAACATTTTATGCATTGAAGTCAATGATCGCTGTCTTTGTCACTGAAGACAAGTATTCGGTAATAATCGGAGACTTTGTCTACAAAATGAAAATCAAAACCCACTTCAATATAATGTACGCAAACGCCTCCCTTTTGCTCCTCTCAATACATTTGGTCAATCATTTAATATTGAAGGACTCGCCTCACCTCAAGTATTGTATCGGAACCGGGAGACGACTGAACACCTCTGTGGCTAAACTCAACAACTATTACAGTTTGGCTGAAACCATGAATTCCTATCTAATGTTTACCACAATATTAATGACTTCTCTCTTATTCTCATTCACTTCATTCAATTTAACCGAATTTCTAATATTTGGTTTGTTCTGGAGCATAGGTTTTGCTATACTTGTAATGATCTTGTCCGATTTATATGTATTCAATGTACTATTCTTCTATGGATTCTGTTATTATTCAATTCATTGGTTGAAATCATTGAACAGAGACTTGAATTCAATGATTAATACCAAGACTTTCGTCAATAATTCAAAGATTTCACAAACTTTGCGATCAATGGATGTCTTGTATCGCAAGATAATTATTTTCAATAAGGTTTGGACTTATTTTCTTCTATTAACTTACGTCGGTTTCGCTCCTTTTATCGGAATTTCTGTATATATGTCTTTATTCATAAAATTGGACGGGGTGTACTCTATGGTTGGTCTAAGAATTTTCACCTTTTTGGCGGTACTCTTGCTATTATTCACACTTATTATTCCGTTGACATTATTCTGCAGTTCTGTTGTATTGGAGTCTAAAAAGACTTACAAACTATTGAATACACTCTTCGTTAGAAAGAAATTCATGAGAAGAACCAGAGTTAAGGTGAGTTTGTTTTTTAAAAATAATTAAATTGTTCAAGGCATTTATTTATTCACAGATGTTGTTATTCATTGAGAGAACTGGCAAGAATAAATATGGATTCTATTGTGGGAATCTATTCCTGATAAATCAGTTTAAAATCTACATGGTAAATTATATATTTATCTTGCTAAGTTTTAATATTAAATTGGATTATTTTTTCAGTGGTTCGCAGTAATGATTCGATTCCTGATAAAAATTCAAATATTTTCATCGGAATAGTTTTACCATGCTCAGATCTTTTTTGTAAAAACTAATATTGTAAACAAAAATACTTTGGTGCAAGGACCTCATAGATTATTAGATCTCATTGACCTTTCATATTTTAATTTGATACACGTGTGACAAAAAATATTTAATTAAAATTCAACTCACATTACCAAGTACAAAAACATAAATAATTGATGACTGTATAAAATTTCAATTACAAGATAATTACGAATTATCTATTATTCATTGTTTACCACTAGTTAAAAATATCCTAGCTAGCTACTACTATTATACTAGTATGATCTGTCTGTCATTTACTTGATAATTCAATCTGGAAAGATGCCTGATAGATTTTACAGAATTTTTAGTATTATTACAAGTTCAACCAAGTTTGAATTTAATCAACAGTTCAAATGTCAAGATAAAGAAGTTACCATGGCGAATAGCACCGCTCCTCATGATTTAGTTTTGCCAAATGTGAGTAAAGCGTTTTCTATTTAACCAAGATTATTTATGATAATTTCTAGGTATGGGATGTTTATTTCGGGTGGTATTTGAACATGATCAAGTACACTCTATGTAAATTGAACCTGTCCATTCTTATTGTTAAGAACAAATGTCAAGATGAAAATAGTCCTATTAAAATGTGCTTGGTCTATTATCAATCAGAAGAAAGTAGCCTGATCGAAACGGCATACATTTCAGAGGGGCAGGAATATGAGGCGGTTCTTTTAAGTGTTCTAAAACACCTTGATGATTCATCATATTTGTCTTTCTTCAAATTGTTTTCAACCATGGTCTGTCAGAATATGAACATGCAAAAATTAAAATTTTCTTTTTTAGACTTGGTCAATTATGCTTTTGGCAATATTATCTTTATCTACCTTGCTCAATTATTGCGATTTCAAACCTGGTGTGATGAAAAATTTCAATTTATTATTTACCATGTTCCAATTCTTATTACAACAATCCAGCAAATTATTTAATCATGCTGCTAATACAAATTTTACAGCTTTCATCAGTATATTCACCTGGCTAATTTGTTCGTCGATTCTATCGGACTGTTTTACGAGTGTTTTATTGACGACTTATTTCAAAACAAAGCCTAAGCTGACAGTTGAGACACTCGAGGATATTGTCAATAATCCGGGACTTTTTATAGCTGGAAAACTAGGCGTTGAATCGTTGAAAAACAGTTATCCAGCAATTTATGAAAACTTTCAAAAAAGATGCAACGATTATGAAACTAAACTTGGTATCAATACAGCTGAGAATGAATTCTATTTTTATATGGATAAGCTATTAAAGGACGTGGATAATAAGAAAGCAGTGATGATCATGGACAGTTTAATCATGAAACTGATCAAGATCAATAGACCAAACTTTAATCTCATGGAATCGAAGCAAAAATATAATCAATTTTTCGTTTATTCTTTTATTTCGAAAAATGTTTCAAAATATCAAGAAATTCACAAAATGTGAGTTTAACTCATTATTTTACCATGTTAAAAATTGAAATATCTCATTTTTAATTACCAGGATGCTTATTCAAAGTGAGATGGGAATTATACTCCGGGATAAATACATTTTCTATAATGTTCTTGATATTTACGCTAAAACAGACCCGTTATTCAAACCACAAAAGTCTGAAACTAGAGCCAAGAAAATTAGTCTTGATAATAGTTTCAAAGGTTTCATTGGTAATATTGTTGGTATTTTTATTGCTGCACTTTCTCTGTTGTTGGAAGCTTTGTATCATGTTACTTTTGATGACTTAGATTGATTAATTTGAAATAAACATTATTTAAGAATGATCCTGCTTATATTTTAATTTAGAACTTTCCAAGGTAAAATCCAAATGTAATATCCTGAATAACATGCATAAATAAATATCAAATTTAATGTGGAATTAATTCATTTCATCAAGCAAAAAATAAAATTAATTAAATAAAAGCTCTTACACAATAGTTTACCTTGTACATTTTAATTATGAAATTATTTATGAATTATTCAGTATTATTGTATAACTAATTGAACAGGCAATGTTTTGATTCGATTAGAATTAACCTAGATTGGAATTTTATTAAATTTAGCGTTTTACTAGATCATTTTTCCGTAGTTGAAATGCCGGATAGATTTTTCTCAATATTGAATGTTCTTACAAAGTTCACCAAGTTAGAATTTAATCAACAGCTAGAATGCCTGGATAATAAAATTATCAAGGTGAATAACACTGGATCTCATGACTTGGTTCTGCCAAATGTGAGTACAGTTTTTAATTTGAGCAAGGTAATTTATCAAAATTCACTCAATAACCAGGTATGGAATGTCTATTTCGGGTGGTTTATGAATGTGATCAAGTACACTCTATGCGAATTGAACATGTCAATTCTTATTGTGAATAATAAGTGCCAAGACAATAATGTTTGTTAATAAATTACCCTGATAATTATAATTAATGTGTTTTTCTTTATAAGAGTTCTATAAAAATGTGTTTCACTTATTACCTGGATAACATCGATGAAAGTAACTTGCTCAAAACAGCTTATGTCTCAAGTGGTCAGGAATATGATGCTGTCCTTCTCAGCGTATTAAAACACCTAGAAGTTTCATCTTACCTGTCTTATTTCAAGCTATTTTCAAATATGGTAAGTTTTACTAGCTTATTTTCGTTTATTCCTGACCAAGAATATATTCTGAAATTAAACATGATTCTATTTTTCTAGACGTGGGCAATGATGCTTGTTGAAATATTGATTTTATCTACCTTGTTGAATTATTCAAGTTTTAAACCAAATGTGATAAAAATATTTGATCATTTATATCTTCTAGTCCAATTCTTTTTACAACAATCCAGCAAATTATTCAATCAATCAATTCACGCAAATTTTACAGCTTTTATAACTTTATTCACCTGGCTACTTTCCTCGACAATTCTCTCTAAATGTTTTACAAGTTTATTATTGATCTCATATTTCAATACAAAACCTAAATTAACAGTTGAGACACTCGAGGACATTGTCAATAATCCAGGTCTTTCAATAGCTGGAAGACTAGGCATAGAATCATTAAAATCAAATCATCCAGCAATTTATGAAAAACTACACAAAAGGTGTATTAATTATGAAACTAAACTTGGTATCAATACAGCAAAAAGTGAATTCTATTTTTATACGGATAAGCTATTAAAGGACGTGGATAACAAGAAAGCAGTTATGATCGTTGACAGTTTGAACATGAAACTGATCAAGATCAACAGGCCAAACTTTAATCTCATGGAATCCGAGCACAAATATAACCAATTTTTCGTCTTTTCTTATGTTTCGAAAAATGTTTCAAAATATCGAGAAATTCACAAAATGTAAGAAATAATCAAAACTTTTTTACCTAGATAAAAATATTAAGCATTTCCTATTTTACCAGGCTGAAAATTCAAAGCGAGACGGGTATCATGCTTCGGGACAGGAATATTTTCTATAATGTTCTTGATATTTTTGCAAAAACTGACCCTGCTTACATACCAGAAGAACTTAGACAAACTAGAACCGAAAAAATTACTCTTGATAAAATTTTCAATGGAGCTGTCTTAAGTGATATTTTTGGAATTTTTATTTCATCAATCATTCTGTTTTGTGAAGCTTTGTATCATGCTCAATTTGAAATAATTGATTAAAATATTAGATATATCTTGGACATCATTACACGGCCATTTCATATTGAATCAAAATTTCACTAATTACCAAGTTAATAAACAAAAACTATTACAGTATTCAATACTAATATAACCTGGATATTTTTCTATCATATTTATTTGGTTTACTGTTGAAAATTAAATATTTGACCATGGTACACAATTTATTTTCAAATTCCAACGTATCAATAGATTGATAACCTAATTGTGAAATATACTTGATAATATTTGTTAACGATTTTATCGATGATCAATAAACTTGTTTAATTCATGAAAAAATTATCGGTTATTTATCCATTAAATTAATTAAAATTTAATCTAGCAAATATTTACGAGTGTTTTTTCAGAAAAGAAAGTCACAAGGTAATTTTTCAAGAATATTACCAATCATATTTTTCAAAAATGTCAGCCTGGTGGGACAGATACCTTCGAATATATTCAAAATTCGCCAAATTCACCCATCACATTTTTGGCGTGAAAACTCAGTGCCATAATGAACAAGTAGAAAATGAAACACTCCTCATCCCGTCTAGCACGGTGAAATTAAATCTATTGAATCCTAATATAACTGAATTTTTGTTATCCAGGGCTATTTCGCAAGTTCTCAATTGAATATAATCAAGCACATTATGTGTAATCTTTATTATTCTGTTATTTTTGTGAAGAAAGAGTGCCGGGATGAATTGGCAAGTATCAATTGAATAATATTTTCTTTATTTCACCAAGATCATTAAAATAGAGTCCGTCAAAAGTATGTCTTCACGGTTTTATTACTAATAAAAGTAGCTTGGTACAAAACGCTCACGTAACCAGTGGACAGGGATATGGAACGGAGATCCTGAGTGTTTTGATTCACCAGGATAATTCAAGTTATCTTTCGATTTTTGGGATATTCTCGACAATCGTGAGATATAATTAAAAAATTAACTAGGTCATTACAATTGTATTTTTTTAGACCTGGCTATTATTATTCTGGGCAATCCTTCTGGTGTCCTCGATCATATTTTTATCTCAAACTAATTCGCAAGAATCTAGTCAAGTTTTATCATGGTTCTTTACTCTTTCACATTTCTTCATTCAACAACCTAGCAAGAGCTTGAAAGAAGCAAGCAAATATAATTCAAAATTAGTAATTTTATTCACCTGGCTAATTTTGTCTGCAATATTAACCAAGTGTTTAACCAGTTTTCTATTGTTGACATTCTTCAGCACTAAAGCTAAACTCACGGCTCAGACATTCGAGGACATTGTCAATAACCCGGGTATTAATATCGCGGGAAGAGTGGCGTTGAGTCAAATAAAGTCAATTAAACCAGAAATCTATGAAACACTTTATAAGCGTTGTATAGAATATGAAACTGAACTTGGTATAAATACTGAAACGGCGCCTTGGGACATTTATGCAGAGAAACCAGCTAGGGACGTGCAGGATGGAAAATCGGTCCTTATCATGGAATCTAGCATGGTGAAAACGATTAAACAAAATCTGCCGAATCTTATTCTCATAGAATCCGAGGAAAAATATAATCAATATTTTGTTTATTCTTATGTTTCGAAAAATATTTCAAAATATCAAGAAATCTATAAAATGTAAGTTTAAATAATTTCACCTAGATCATTCATCTATCTGTTAATTTCCAGAATATTAATTCAACTTGAAATGGGTTTAATCTACCATGATACCGATGTTTACTTCATTGTGCTTGATATTGTCGCGAAAACAAGCCCTGAATACATTCCACAGGATCTTGGTAAAAGCAAGACTCAGAAAATTGAACTTGCCAAAATCATTAAAGGAACAGTTCTTGTAATAATCGTGGGAATCACCCTTTCCTTCATAAGTTTGATCTTGGAAAAATTTTACAACTTATGCGAGAAAAAAGAAGAGGATAAAAGAATTTTTCATAAAACAATCAGGATGAAATAAAATAAAATGATTATTTATCTGAGCTAGATATTAAATATTGGCTGGATAATTTTAACTAGATCCCATTTGTTTGATTATCTCCAAGATATCTATTTAACTCAAAATGAATCAGATTTATAATGATTTTATGTTATCTTTATTGTTCTTGATATTCTAGTAAAAAATAGCCTGGGCTTAATTAGAGGGAATTTTGGTAAAATAATAGAAATAAAATGAGAAAAGAGTGTTACGTAAAATGATCAGGGTAGAATAATAATTTTCATTAGTAAATTAAACAAGGTATTGAATATTTCAATTGAATTAATGTCAATAAAAATGATAGACTTATTAAATCAAATCGAATCCTGGTATTGATTTTTTATAAACACCAATATTTAATGTACATGTTCAAATAATAAATTGAATCCTTCTGTCCTTGTTAAAATGTCTCGTGAAGAGGTTCGTCAAAGATTTCATAGAATTTCTAAATATTTCAAAAAACCTAGCCAGTACAATTTCGGAGAGACGTATAATTGCCATGATAATATTTCATCTGAAGAACTTATTTATTTAACTTATAGCAAGGTGAGTTTCATTGAATTTTTATTAAAATAAAATAATTTATTTGATTTTAGAAATGGTTAACTGACTTTCCAATCAATATGATCAAGTTCATTTTGTGTAAATTGAGTTTATCTATTAAATTTGTGCAGAAGAGTTGCCAAGATGAAAGTGTTGGTAAAATTTAAGCTAGATAAAAAGTGTGCTGATTTAAATCAATTACAGAACACAAAGAAACTCTGTTTAAATGGCTTGATTACGAACAAAACTGACATGGTAAATATTGCTTTTATCTCAAGTGACCAAGAGCATGGAACAGAGATCCTGAGCGTTCTGAAGTATCTAGATGATTCATCTTATCTGTCGTTTTTCAAGTTGTTTTCGAAGAGGGTAATTTTGAATTGTTTTATTTTGACCAAGCAAATATGACCATGCTCATCTTGATAAATTTTATAGACATGGTTATTCCTGGTTGTTGAATTATTCTTCATTACCATGGTGATAAGCTATTCGGATTTTGAACGTGTTAAATTTTCAAGAAAAATCAGATCAAATATGAGCTGGTTCTTTGCCATGTTGCAAAGTTTCGTACAAGAACCTAGCAAATTATTCAATCGAGCAAGCACAAATAACAACACACTGTTCATAATTTTATTTACCTGGCTACTTCTATCAACTGTATTGTCAAAAATGTTCACCAGTTTATTGCTGGGTATTTATTTCAACAGAAATCCAAAGCTAACAATTGAAAGGTTCGAGGACTTTGTCAATAAGCCGGGTATTAATATCGCCGGAAGAGTGGCGTTGAGTCAAATGAAATCAATTAAACCTGAAATCTATGAAACACTTTATAAGCGATGTATTGATTATGAGACTAAACTTGGTATTTATAATCACACAAGAGTGCGGACAAATTTTTATAGCCCAGACGTACTTGGTCATGTTCAACAAGGTAAAACTGCTCTTGTAATGGACAGCAGAGGAGTGGAAATCATGAAACAATTTAAGCCAAACCTCAATCTCATTGAATCCGATCACAAATATAATCAATATTTCGTTTTCTCTTATGTTTCGAAAAATGTTTCAAAATATCGAGAGATTTATCGAATGTAAGTTAATTTAGAAGAAAGATAACCTTGCTCAAATTATTTATTATCTAGGATGTTCATCCAGTTAGAGATGGGTCTTATATATCGCGATAAAATTATTTTGTTCACAATACTTGACATTGTTGCGAAAACTGATCCTGGTTATATACCTCAAAGTCTTAGCAAAACTAAAGCAGAGAAAATTAGTTTTGCTAGATTGTTCAGGGGCACATTTATTGTCATTTTCCTCGGAATCATCAGTGCGACCATTAGTTTGTTCTTGGAATTTGTTTATAGTAGAATATTCTAATCTATGAATTTACCACGATTAATTTCTAAATTAAACTCGTTATTAAGCTGAAAATTGTAATTAATATACAAGAACAATTAGGTTGCGCGCAACATCATGAGAGAATCACTATTTGATTTGAAGATTAAATTATCAAGTTCCTTCAAAATTTTTATTCCAATTACATTAATGTTTTGGAAAATAATTTTAAATATTGTATTACCAAGATCATGCCTGACAGTTGTGTTCTTAGGTCTAATTCTTGTCGTGTAAGTAAAGTCAATGCCATTTTGAATGTGTGGTCAATTCAATTTTTGATTTGTTTCGGATAAAAAAAATTGAGTTTTCAATAAGAATCGAAACATAACAGCAAACCACTGAATGAAAAATTCTTTTTAAGAAATTAATCAAGTTTAGATTATGAATTACCAAGTAGATCCTGAACTGATCTATTATGAAGAGTTTTCAAAAATAGAAACCAATTCTATTCTTAGCGGTCCTTTCAATTAATTTCATCAACTGCAGGGATGCACAAGGGGGGGCCTGGAGATTTGGCCCCTCCCTAAGGTCAAAAAGTGTGATTTGGCCCCCCCCCTAGGATCGAAGGAAAAATTGGGCAAAAAATTGACGCCGCACGAAGCGCGGCGGCAATTTTTTGGATATTTTTGGTAATTCTCGGTAAATTTGGCCATTTTAACCCGATTTTAACCGAATTAAGTACGATTCGAACTAAATTAGGCCCCAATAAACCG